>JAJIYU010004600.1:0-23956 GCA_030144865.1 Tinospora cordifolia
GCACCTTGAGAACTGATGTCAAGCATAAGGCCATCAAGAGAAGAACCTTTGTAAGGAACATCTATCGCGTGGTTTTGAACGCGATAAGCAACCTGGTAATGGATGGTTGCAACCAAAGCAGTTTGAATCTGTGGGGTGCCAGTTAACTGAACTTGAAGAGTAAGGGTGGTAAAAGCATGTGGGTCTTTCAAAGACACATTGAAATTTGGGTAAAAAGTAACGAACACAGTGCCAGAATTGAGAGTGGTTTGAATAGTACCAAACACTGCATCGGAATAGCAAATCATGCGGGAATCAAGAAGAGTTATTCGGGAAATAGCTTCTGTAGTTTTTCTTCCATGGAAGGTGATGGACATCTTTACTGCACCATAGTGCAGATGAGTGTATCCATCCTTGCGCCATTGGGGCAAAAGAGAGGTAGGTAAAGCAACTGGGAAGAAATGTTCGGCTTGATCGGCAGGGATCTGATGTTCATTAAAATTTGATATCTGGACATACTCTTTGACTGGACTCTGAGGCGTGTGTCTGCTGAACAGTTTTTTTGACTTTCTTATGAAAAGAAGTAGAAGGAAGTGTATAAACATTCTGAGGTAGGATAGGAACAAGTTCTGTGAGTGGGATAGTTCCACTAGAATCGGGCAAGTATTCTACTTCATATAACCCATCAATCTTGGCTGAGGTACAAGAGGCTTCAAGGGAAGAAGTGTTGAGAACTGAAGAAGTTTCCATTTTTTATACCAAGTCTTACCAAGCAATAGTTTATGTCTAACAGCGAGAGATGCCTTCAAATGCCTTCCTCGGCTAACACGACTGGTTCACAACGACTAAACAACTTTGCTGGTAGGGTGGATAAAAACGGAAACCAGGAAACAATAATACTAGTTTTCAGACAGGACTTACTTAAAAAGATTAAGTGTTATCAAGCTTACTGGTCCGAGTATCCTGGGGATAATGGGATACAAGGGGAAGAGCCAGGTGATGAGGTATAGTATGAAGTGGAAGTAGCCGGAGAAATAGTAAGTACTAATTGACACCGGATATCCCAGAGATAAAAGAGTTCTACGTCAGAAATGTCACAAAAAACTTGTGTACATTAGACAAAAGTCCAGAAACACAGACTACAGGGACAAGAATCGTTGTGTCCGAGTGCACTAAACATAGCGCATGGCTCTAATACCAATAAAATGATTCTTAAACGTTTTGTCTCATAGAGAGTTTAAGATTCAGAGTCTGAAGCGGAATCATCACAGATGAGGATCATGCAAAAACATCTATAGAATATTATTATTATGATGAACACAATAACAAGGACTATGACAAGCCAGAGGGGTAACACACCAAATTGCATATTAATGTCATTGATATGCAATTAATTAGTTAGCATAGAAGTATAAAGGGATATGTAATGATTAATATTAGACATATATAATTGTTGGGTAAATATACGCTTCTCTATTTGAACAAGAAAATAATATTTTTAGTATGATATTAATATAGAAAAGTATGTGTATAAAGTATTAATTAGATGCACTCATGAAAATAATATTTCATTTAGTATGATAGTAATATACATAGAGAAGTATATGTGTAAAGGAAATGCATTCATGAATGAAATATCTCATTCGGTGAGATGTTAAGGAAATGATAGTCCCACATTGGAAAGATAGAAACACTATTTGGAAGAGGGCCCTATATAAACCCCCCTACTCCACCCATTTCATTCATCCCAAAGATAAGAGTTAAAAATTTTTCTTGCTCTCTCTTTTTGCCTCTTTCTTGGCAACCTTAGTTCTAAGTTCTTCTTTGCTTGAGCTATTCTAAATAGTTTGCAAAGTAGTAGCAACGAAGTGCTACAAAGAATTTAGGAAGCGATCTCGAGGTGAGTTTCTTTCCTTTCTTTTAATTTATTATTTTGACTTAGATAATGCTTGCTTGTTTGATTAGCTTGATTTTTTTTGCTTTTATTCTTGTTTTTTGCATTTATGTCATTCAATTATCATGTTGCATGACCAAGAGAGTATGCTCTATAGTTGCATCTTGTGCGATCTTCTACATCAGAAATCTAAAGTCATTTTTCCTATTTGAGAGAGTATGCTCTGTAGTTGAGTCTCGTATGATCTTCTACATCAGAAATCAAAAAACTATGCTTCTGTTGATTTAAGATGTTATACTGTTAGTATGTTTAATTACTGTTGAAATATTTATTTACTATGCTGTTGCACACAAAAATAAGATTAAATAAGATTTCAACCACGTACCGGTACAGGGGCTTTCTGTGTTCCATGTAGAATTGGAACTGGCTGTCAATACTGACACTAGAATGGAACGAGTTTCAAGAATGATCCCACTAGAGATAGGTTTGAGTTTTAGAATTGATTTCTCTCCCTAGATCTGGAACACAGAGGTTATTCCCGTTCGGTCTAAATTACGACTGAATTAATGTATTGGTTGAATCGAATTAATCTCTGAAAGTGTTTGATATGCTTGCATTGTTTGGTTGAAATAATGGATTAAATAGATGGAATGATTCATTGGGCTTTTTAGTTCACCCCCCTATTTTTCATATCTCAGGGAATTAATTAGCTTACGAGGAGATTTATCTATTGAAAGTTTTTATTTATTTCAATGTAGGGCGCATCGGCCCAAGCTAAATCATGTATTTTAGCTTTGAATTTATTTTTCGTTGTAATGGATTATTGTACGCAAAATTTTCGAATGAATAAAGAATCTTATTTACCATGATGTCATTTTGTACATAGACTAATGTACACAGGAACCCTAATGGATTTGGGTCCAAGAAGAAGAAAATGTAGCACGGGCCTCGAGCATCCCAAGATTTTTTATCAAAGAAAGTTGAACCGTCAGATAACGTGGAAGATAGGACTTAGGAGGCGGGGTGTTACAATAAAAACTTCCACCTTTTCTGGATCTACAGAGATGCCTTCTGTTGATATTATGTGGCCAAGGAACTTGACCATCTTCATCTAGAATTCACACTTGTTGAACTTGACATATAATTGGTGATTTCTGAGGGTCTCTAACACTATCCGCAAGTGTTCTAAGTGATCATCTTCTATCTTTGAGTAAATCAGTATGTCATCTATGAATACCACCACAAACTGGTCAAGATATTGTCTAAACACTCAGTTCATTAAATCCATGAATGTTGCTAGGGCATTGATCAAACCAAAAGTGTCCATATCTTGTTTTGAAGGTTATTTTGTGTATGTCAGACTCCCTGATTCTCAATTGGTGATATCTTGACCTAAGATCAATCTTTGAAAAATGAGTGGCTCCTCTCAATTGATCAAATAGGTCATCAATCTTCGATAGAGAGTACTTTTTCTTTATGGTTGCTTGGTTCAGCTTTCGGTAATCGACACAAAGTCTCATGGAACCATCTTTCTTCTTGACAAAAAGTACAAGAGCTCCCCAAGGTGATTTACTTGGCCTGATGAATCCTTTCTCCCTGAGTTCGTCCAGTTGAGATTTCAACTTGATCAATTCTATTAGAGCCATTCTATAAGGAGGTATAGCTATAGAGTTGGTTCCAGAGTGAAGTTCAATCTTGAACTCTAATTCTCTAGTAGGTGGTAGTCCGAGTAAGTCGTCTGGGAACACATTCTCGTACTCACTAACCACTACTAGGTTTTGGATTTTCTTTAGTTCAATAGGTTCTTCTTCAGAGAGTTCCTCAAACTCATTCTTAGACTTTAAGCAGTTCATCATGGCTAAAGTTGGACTTCTTGGTAGTCTCTGCATATCTCCATTGATTCTATAGGTCTTCCCTAAAGGTAGGGTTATGATTACTCATCTCTTAGGACAATCTATCTGGGCTTGGTGTTGAGCTAACTAGTCCATCCCTAGGACTACATCATAGCCATAAAAAAGTAAGGTACATAGATCAACTGTAATGAGTTTATCCCTGAACCTTAGGTCACAACTACACATTCTTTTTGAAGTCACAGTGGTCACTACTGGTGTGGACATATTCAAAGTTATGGGTAATGTTTTTGTCACAAGTTGTAACCTATCAACTAGTTCTTTAAAGATAAAAGACTTAGAGGCACCTGAGTCAAACGATAGTCTCACAACAACGTTAAATAACAGGAACATATCTTCCACCATAGGGACTTGGTCCTCTTGAGTCTCAACAACAAACACTTTGGCCTGGTTCTGACCATTACCCTAATTCTGCCCCTGATTGGTGTTCTGTTGTTGTTGCCTGGCTTGAGGACAACTGTTCTGACCTCCCCCTTGAGCGTTTTGATGTTGCTGCTATTGAGGTGCCTGAGTTGTTGCAGTTGGACAATTTCTTGCAATATGACCCCTTTGCTTGCACAGATAACATAGTCCCAGCCTCTTTGCTTGTTCTTTAAACTCTTCCTTGTTCTACTCTATCTCTGTGGTGCCTTTCCACAACTCTTGTTCCTTTTCTGGTTCCCTTGATGATCCTTCTCATATGCGGCCCATTTGTTTTTTTTTCCAGCCATTGTTCTAGGTTGATCTCTTGTTCCAGAGTTAGGGCCTTTTCCACAACATCTTTATAAGTCTTTAGGCTTAGTATTTTCCCTATCTTTCGGATCTCCATCTTGAGACCCTATGCAAAACGACTAGTCTTTATTCTTTCTCCCCTGATCAGGTCTAGTCAAAATTTGGCCAGTTCTATGAGCATCTAGGGTAGAACACTTATCAATTGATCCATAAACCTCTAAGCAACTTCTTCATTCGTCATATTCTCCATTTGGGCCTCCATGCCACTAGGATTTCTTGATCCCTCCGATCTATCTTGTCAAAAGTGGTGGGTCGGGTAGCATATCTTTTTGTTTTAATGATTGTCTACAAATTTAGCACCTCGTCAGCATTTGCCTTGACAAATGCTCGTACTATATGACTCTAGATTCATGTCTCTATGTTTTCAATTTGTTTAGTGGCCTATCAGTTTATGCTTCTAGGTTCTTGTTTGTTCTTGGGTACAAGATTTGGTTTCATATGATATACATATAAACAAATATGACATGCTTTCAAACAATAATACAATCATGCAAGATCATGCTAGCATAACAAAATTTTGGGTTTCCATCTAAGCTTTCTGGTTCAAGTGTCTCATACCTCTAATCAATTTCGCAAATGTTTCGACAACTAAGTTTTCTCGAGCCCTACTATACCTGACTATTCCATACCAGCCAAGCATAGGGAAACAAGTTCTTCCAAAGTCACTAATTATTCACCAAACATGGTCCATCATTCTTCGAGTTCAGGCTTCCTCCAAACCCCGAAATCCTATGTGTCCCATACCACATAGAAACCAAAGTTATAGAATCTTCTCGATCTCATGTCTTGCTCAAACAAGTGTTCAATTCTTGCACATTTTTAGTTTTTAATCTATGTCCTAAAGTTTTATGTATTTGATCCACTGTACCACTGTAACACCCCAACCCCCACATTCATTGAGCATTGGACATAACCACCATTCTTTGACAGTGAACTTAACCATTTGGCAAGTTGGGTCCATGTTACTTTTCAAGTGACACACACTTGACTTTCTATTTTTCAATACTTCATGCCTTAGAGTAAATTCAAGAATACAATTTTCATTCAATAAAATCAAGGCAATTAAAGATAAAGAAAAATTCAACTTCTTTATTCATAAAAAGAAAGTACATAACTTTATAATGTAAACTATTACATTGTTGATCAAAAGAAATTCATAACCTCTAAAATAAATTAAAATTTCAGCGGAAGACTTATTCAAAATTGGGCAACGTGCCCTTACATTAAAAGGAAACTTTAAAAAATAGAAACTTGCTAAAATCCAAATTCCATGGTCTTCATAATTTAATTTCCTGAAAAAGAAGAGGAAGGGGTGAACACAAAGCTCAGTGGATCTTTTTCAAACAACCAATTTTCAAATTCAAACCAATAACACATTCATAATTCAATCACTTGCATGCATTAGGCGTTTCAAGCATCATATTGTTTCAAGTTGTAATTTAGACCAAAAGAGTTTCTCATCTCTTGATGTTCTTAACTAAGTACCTCCTTAGAGTGAAATATGACATTATATAGCCAATTTCATTGGACTTTTGAACTTTAAGGAGCTTACCCACCAACCAAGCACTTAGGTCTTAAAACCTCATGATCCATGAGAAAAGAACATCCATAGAAATCCACATGTTTGTTATGATGGTACGTGGTTATTTTCACCATCTTCTTTTGTTAAATCTTGAATCATCAAATAAACTTCAAAATATGAAACTAAGATCAATAAAATTCAGAATATAAGCATTAAGAAAATCAAATCATGAAACAACCATAATCATAAATCATTCTTTGAAATGAAGCCTCAGCATGATACTAAACATGGCATGATCACTATGAATGCATACATTCAAACAAGGATCAAATATGAAACTGAAATATGTTTTAGAACACTAGAACTGAAATTATTTTGATTTCAAAAGCCAAACAAACAATGAACATGCTAGCAACTCGAATAAGAAAAAGGGGTGTTAGAAAAATCACTTCCACCTTAAATAAGTCTCTCTTCTGCACACTTCTGAAATTCGGCAAAGTTTCATTACTTCAAAGCTTCCAAACACTCAAGAACTCTCAAGAACACTCAAGAATAGTTCAAGATCACTCAAGAACTGAGGGGATTGCCAAGAAGAAGGCTAGAGAGAGTTAAGAGGGACTAGTATGCTCTTGATTTGGGATGAAAACAATGAGAGCATTGGGGGTCCTTTATATAAAGTTTAAAATGACATAGAATGGTAAGTTTTTTGTATCCTCCTTGTAAGAAACTTGCCAATTATTCAAAATTTCATGCCCCCCAAGCATAGGAAAATAACAAGTGTATTTGAATAATTTTTTTGGAATTTAGAAACAATTTTTCAAATTTTTTGGAATTTTTTTTGGAATTTTGTTTAGATTTTTCAGTTATTTTTCTCGTTTTAATTGGAGTGTTAATCTAGATCGTCAGATTTCCTTGAGTGCATCAATGGTTTTCGATCATCGTCTCATATCCGGACCGTTGGATTTCTTCGAGCTCAGCACACTATTCACGATCATCAAAGCGCCTCAGATCTGGACCGTCAGATAAGCCTTGATCGCGATGTGTGGATCTTCGTTCGTGCGACTTTGATCTAGATGCTCGGATCAACCTTGAGTGAAGCAACGGTTCGCGATCGATCGAAGATCTCAAATTCGAGCCATCAGATCGTCCTCGAGCACAGCACCGTTCGCGATCAACTAATGCAACTTTGATCTTCACCGTCGAATGAACCTCAAGCGCAGCACCAGATGATCATCACAATGCGAGCACGGATCCTAGTCGCACGATCAACCTTGAGCGCAGTGTTCGAATTTCGGTTCGCAATCAACGAAACAAATCTGGACCCTTAGATTAGGCAGATTGATTTTGGGCCATTGGATTTCGATGATTCGGTGCTCCTAGTGCTGGTTTGGCTTTAATCTCGTTCTTTGGATCGTGCAGATTGATTTTGGACCATTGGATGCAGTTTCTAATTACCAAAATTGCTTTCTAAGGTTGCTATTATCCGAAATTTGCTAATTAGACACTTTCTAATCGATGTAAACATGGTTTATTGCACATGTCCTATTTTATTGTCTTGCTAATAATTTTTCCTTTCTATTTCTTTAATGTTGTATTTATTTTATATTTATTTTCTATTTCTTTAATATTGCCAACAATTGATAATTTATATTTCTTTATATTTTTTTTTCTTTTCTTCATTTCTATGTAATTATCTCATATACTTACTTTATATTGGATAATTAATTCCATAATTGTTCCACTACTTGCATAATTATAAATTAATTAATATTTGATAATTTCCCTAACCTTATATCATTAGTTAGATCATCTTGATACTAATGTTTTATTTGCCTCCAATTATTTTAGAATTTTTTGCTCAATGAATTTTATTTTTTTAATAATTCTTTGTTGACAAAATTATGAGGTATTACAACCTACCCTCCTTAGAAAAATTTTGTCCTTGAAATTTGTACATTTTTAGGTGTTCCTAGTGAACAAATGCGGGTACTTAGTCTTTATTTCACTTTCCAGCTCCCAGGTAGCCTCTTCCAGTCTGTGATGCTTCCACAGTACCTTAACTAAGGAAATATCCTTAGTTCTCAGATTTTGTACCTTGTAATCAAGGATTCTAACCGCAGTTTCCTCGTAGGTAGCATCATCCTGAATGTTCACTTCCTCCCAGTGGATGATGTGAGAAGGGTCAATTTCGTACTTTCTCAACATGGAGACATGGAATACGTTATGAGTTGGAGTCATCCGGCTTGGTAGATCCAACTAGTAACCACATTCTCCGATTCTTCTAAGTATTTCAAAGGGTCCTACAAACCTCGGAGATAACTTCCCTTTGAATCCAAACCTTGTGATACCCTTCTAAGGACTGACTCTCAAAAATACTTTGTCCGCAACTTGGAACTCTAGTGGTCTTCTCCTCTTGTCAGCATAACTCTTCTGACGGCTCTATGCAGTAATCAGTCTCCTCTGTATCAACTTGACTTGGTTGTTTATCTCTTCCACCAAGTCTAGCCTAATTAATACATGATCTTCAAGCTCAGCCCAACAGCCACGTGATCTGCAAGGTTTCCTATAGAGGGCTTTGAATGGAGTCATCTTTATGCTTGCCTAGTAATTGTTGTTATAGGCAAACTCTGCCAGGTGTAAATACTCGCTCTAGTTCCCCTTGAAGTCTAAAACACAAGACCTCAACATATCCTCTAAAATTTGGATAACTCTCTCAGATTGACCATCCGTCTGAGGGTGAAATGTTTTACTCAGGGTGAGCTTGGTACCCATCTCCTTCTGTAGACTCTGCCAAAACTGTGAAGTGAAGCGAGAGTTTCTGTCAGACATAATAGTCTTGGGTACACCATGCAGCCTTACTATTTCCTTCACATATAGTTCTTCCAGCTTATTGACTTGGTCTGTGGATCTGTTTGGTAGGAAATGAGCTACTTTGGTATGTGGATCTGATTGTATTCTTGAATTTACTCTAAGGCATGAAGTATTGAAAAATAGAAAGTCAAGTGTGTGTCACTTGTAAAGTAACATGGACCCAATTTGCCAAATGGTTAAGTACACTATCAAATAATGGTGGTTATGTCCAATGCTCAATGAATGTGGGGTTTGGGGTGTTACAACCACCCTTGGTTACACCCACGTTTCTACCTAAGGTCCCTTTCCAAGACCCATGGTTTCAATTTGGTTGAACTAACAACCTCTGTCTGGTCAAGGTACCACCTTTGACATCTTTTTCGACTTCTATTCAATTTCTTAAACTAATTTTCTACCTTCTAATTTTTTTATAGAAAGTAAGAGTGTTCTTCAACTCCGACTACTCGTATAAGCTGGTGGGATAACTTCAAGATTGGGCGGTGAGACCAAAGTCTCCTTAGCAACTATGCTTTCTTGGGCAGGACAACCCAGTCTTTGTATCCAAACAAAACATTTTAAAACATATCTTTCTTTTTTGAAAACACTTTCCAAAACAATTTTCAATTTAAAAAATAGAAGGTAGGGTATTCTACTTTCATTTCAAAGCACGTCACATCTAGTTGAGTTAATACTTTCTAAATATGATATCACCATTGGTATAAGATTAAACTTTCTAATTCTAGCGCAACAACTAATGTCTGGGCTTGACTTTTTAATTCTTGCCTAGCAACTAATGCTTAGGCTCTAATACCACACTTGTAATACCCCAACCTTCGAGACTTTCAATTGGACTTAACCACAAGGTAGGTTGGGCCGGTGTTACTTTACAAGTACATAACTTGACTTTCTATTTCAATTATCTCATGCCTTATGAAATTTAAGAGTACTCAACTCAAATTTAGGAATCAAATTAAATAACGTAATAATGCAAGAGATAAAAGAAATTCATAAATTTTATTAATTTAATAAAGTGGAGTACATAACTTAATCTTAAAAAAAAAACTGTTATAATAGAATATTCAAAACTTGGGCAACATGCCCTTACATAAAAATTAAAAACTTTCTAAATTTAAAAAATAACTTAACTAATATTCATGGTCTTCATGCAAGTCAATTTCCTGAAAAATATGAGAGGAAAGGTGAGCACATAACATAGTGGATCTTTTTCAAACAACCAAATTACTAATTTAGAATAACAACACATTCAAATTCAAGTACTTGTAAATCATTAGGCGTTTCAAACAATATTTTGTTTACGATTGTAAATTTGACTGAAAGGGTTTTAAAGCCCTTGATGTTTTTTATCAAAATAACTCTTTTGAGTGAAAAAACATTCCTTATGCCAAGTTTCATTGAACTTAGGGCCTAACCCATATTTCAAGTATTTTGGGACACCACCCATGTGAGCTAATCACATGTACAGAACACCCACAGTGACTTTCATGTTCAATGTGACAGTAAGTGATTCATAATCTCCAAAATCTTTTATTTAATCTCATACTCATGAATCCTAAATAAAATAAATCTAGTATGTTTAAAACATAAACATTCAAAGCATGAAAATAAGCACATAACATACATCATACTTTAAAACATACCTAAACATGCATAATCTAAGCATGACATGATTTCATGATTAACTAAATGTGACATACATGTTAAACTGAAATTTTAATCATGCTTATCATACTAAAATGTAATTAAGCATACATGGACATGATATTAAACTAAATTAGTAAGATGGAGGTTTTAGAAATCACTTCCACCTTAGTTCACAAAACAGTTGTAAGCCTCTGAAATCTAGCAGAACTCCGTTACTCTAAGACTTTTAAACACTCAAGAACAGTTCAAGATTACTCAAGAGCTAAGAGGATTGCTAAGAAGAGGGCTAGAGAAAATCAAAAGGAAAGTTTCAACTCTTGCTTTGGGATGAGGAGAATGAGAACACTAGGGGGTTTATATAGAGTTCCAATGAGCAAGGAATGGTAGGTTGCTCATCAAAAACTTTCCTTTCACACATATCCTCCCTCTTAGCCCTCAGATTAGTTGTGGATTGATGATGCAGATTGGAGAGCACATAGATTGAAAACTTTCCTCTTGAGCACACAGATCATTATTTTTAGCCCTTGGATTAGTTTTGGATCAATGGTGTAGATTGGAGAGCACACAGATTGAAAACCTTCCTCTTGAGCACACAGATCATCCTTCTTATCCCTCGAATTAGTTTTGGATCAATGGTGCAGATTGGAAACCACATGGATTGAATAGTTTTGGGCACTTGAACTATCATTTGACTACTAAGATGTTCTTCTAATACAATCGAAAAGAATTATTTCATTTCATCTTGTATAAATTTTTTTTTAAGGTATTACATCTTTGTACTTCGTGAATATTTAATTCAATTAATGATATTGATTTATTTTATCAAATAATTTCACATGTGCTTTATGAAATCCTTTTAAGTGTTTGTCTCATAGAATTGAAATCGAATGAAATAAGAATAATGTGACATTGCCCACCTCTCGGGCAGCCCATGAGACGTCCAACAAGCAAACACATGACGCGAACATGGTTAGGACAACATGGGTGGCGGAGAGTAACACCCCGACCCCCACATTCACTGAGCATTGGACATAACCACCATTCTTTGACAGTAGACTTAACCATTTGGCGGGTCGGGCTGGTGTTATTTTACAAGTGACACACACTTGACTTTCTATTTCACTTATTTCATCCCTTAATTGCATTTGACAGTACCTTACTTAAAATTTAAGAATTTAAAAAGGCAATACTACTAGAAATGAATGAAATTCATAACCTCAATTAATTAAAGAAAATTGAGTACATAATTTGATTTTGAAGAAAAATTATTACAACGGAATATTCAAAACTTGGGCAACAAGCCTTTACATAGAAATTAGAAACTTTCAAAAAAAAAGAACCTAACTAATATTCATGGTCTTCATATAATTTAATTACCTAAAAAAATAGAAGGAAGGGGTGAGCACATAACCTAGTGGATCTTTCTAAACATTTAAATCATTATTTTAATTCAAACAAACCAAGCATATCAAAAACTTTTGTACATTAGGCGATTCAAACAAATTTCTTTGTTATGGTTACATTAAGACCGAAAGAGTTTAATCTCTGTATTCCACATCGTTGGGAGAGAGAATCACTCTTGGAAACTCAAACCCCAAAATCTATGAAGTGGGATCACTTTTGGAAGCTCAGTCAAAAATCATCAATGGTAAGCCGGCAAGCCGGATCGGGGGTGGAACACACACGATGACACTATGCAGTCCATCATCATGCCGGTAGGTGGTTAGGATGATAAAACACACAATATTGGATTAAACCATCAATATAACGTATACATAACATGAATCATTAAATATTTATTCATGGCACAATTCATGCATATCATGCATCATTATTCTTGATTTCTAAACATGCATAACATGTATGTTCATGGCACATTAAATAAATAAAACATGCATATTTAAAACATTTATTTAAATAATCAACTTCAAAACATCATCAAACATAGACTTATTCAAATTAAAATAAAGAAGTAAAAGTTAGAAATCACTTCCACCTTAAATAAGTTTCTTCTACACACTTCTGAAATCCGACAGAGTTTCGTTACTTCAAAGCTTCCAAACACTCAAAAACTCTTAAGAACACTCAAGAATAGTTCAAGATTACTCAAGAACTGAGGGGATTGCCAAGAAGAAGGCTAAAGAGAGTCAAGAGGGACTAGTATGCTCTTGATTTGGGATGAGAACAATGAGAGCACTAGGGGTCCTTTATATAGAGTTTAAAATGACATAGAATGGTAAGTTTTTGGTGTTCTCCTTGTAGGAAACTTGCCAATTATTCAAAATTTCGTGCCCTCCAAGCATAAGAAAAAAGCAAGTGTATTTGGATAATTTTTTAGAATTTAGAAGTAATATTTTGGATTTTAGAAACATTTTCTCGGATTTTAATCAAATTTTTTGTGATTTTCTATAATTTTAATCGAAGCATTCGATTTGGATCATTGGATTTCCTCTAGCGCATCAACAGTTCGCGATCATCCAAAAATCGTCTCAGATCTGAACCGTTGGATTTCCTCGAGCGTAGCACATGATTTGCGATTAACAAGGTGCCTCAGATCTAGATCGTCGGATGAGCCTCGATCACGGTGTGTGGATCTTCGTTCGTGCGACTTTGATCTGGACGCTCGGATCAACCTCGAGTGAAGCAATGGTTCACGATTGATCAAAATGTCTCAAATTGGGACCATCAAATCGTCTTTGAGCGCAGCATGGTTCGCAATCAACTAACGCGACTTTGATCTCGACCATTGGATGGACCTTGATCGTAGTGTGCAGATCTCGTTCGCGATCAATAAAACTTTCCTGAACCGTCCGATCTTCCTCGATTGTGGTACGTTCGCGATCTCTGAACAAGGCTTTGATCTGGACACTTGGATCTTCCTCGAGCGCAGTACCAGAAGATCATCACAACGCGAGCAGAGATCCTGGCCACACGATCAACCTCAAGCACAGTGTTCTGATTTTCATTCGCGATCATTGAAGCCGATCTGGACTGTTGGATCAGGCAGATTGATTTTGGGTCGTTGGATCTTGATGATTCGGTGCTCCTGAGTGTTGGTTTGGTTTTGATCTCGTTCATTGGATCAGACAAATTGATTTTGGGCCGTTGGATGCAGTTTCTAATTACCAAAATTGCTTTCTAAGGTTGCTATTATCCAAAATTTGCTAATTATACACTTTCTAATTGATGTAAACATGGTTTATTGCACATGTCCTTCTATTTTATTGACTTGCTAATATCTTTCCCTTTCTATTTCTTTGACAAAATTTTGGGTTATTATACGGAGGTAGGGTGTTACAAAGGTGATATCAGAGCCTAGGCTATATATGACTTGGGCAGATTTAGAAAAGTTGACTCATAAGGCAAAACCTCTACTTAAGATGCCCTATTGCCTGCTTTGAAATTGAAAATTGTTTTGAAAAATTGTTTTTTTTTCAAAAGAGGTATATGTTTTCAAATGTTTTGTTTGGATACAAAGATTACGAGTTGAGCTGATAGTGGGTAAGCCTTGTCCCAAGTAAAGCTAAACATTGAAAGGGAGATGGGTTATCCCGTTCTAAAAGGCCAGTTGCTAAGTAGACTTCAGTCTCGCTATGTGACTAGAGGTTGTCCCACTAGCTCATATAAGTAGTCAGAGTGGAAGAATACACTTATTTTTTACAAGAAAGCTAGGAGGTGGTATTTAAGGGCAAGGGATGTACTATAGTATAAAGGTAATACCAAAGGTGGTATCGAAACTAGATGTGGGTTGTTGGTTCGATAGAGAAACCTTTTAGCCGAGTGATTGTGACCCTAGGTCTAGGAAAGAGGTCCTAGGTAGAGACTTGGGTGTAACACCTCACCTCCCCCACCCTAATTGTATGGCATGCTATTGTTGCACGCAAATCTCATTGGAAATTTCTTTTGGGCTGCCTGGGAAGCGAACGATATGACATTTCTATCTCTTTTCTAAGTCTCAACTTTTGGAGACTTCCTAAGCAATAATAACTTATGTATTGATTTCATAACACACAAGTGAAATCATTGATATCAATAAATCAACTTTATTTATTTGATAATCAAATAATCAAGACTTACAAACATTCATATTTATTACAATGAAAAGTAACTTTAAACATTGACAAAAGGACTAAAGGCTAATACGCCTGAATTAAACACTTTATGAACTTTGAAAAGTCGACTTTGAGTTAAAACCATCAAGCGACCTCATTCTTTGATTTCCTGAAATGTTAAAAAAGGAGGGTGAGCTTCAGAGCCCAGTAGATCTTTCCAAATATTTGGGCCATTATTTCAACCAAACAAATCAAACGTGTCAAAACACTTTGGTATATTAGGTGGTGATTCAAATAGATTACTTCTTACAGTTGACATTAAGACCGAAAGGACTTTTTTCCCATTAGGTTCTATAATATTAGAAGTAACCCCCATAGGTCAGTTACCTATTCACAACCCTATCTCATGGGTGAAGTCTTTACTCGACTACTAACCCCTCTCATCGAGACCCTCCTTGGGTCGGGAAATACCCACGATGATGCCAAAATACTACAACAATATCCACACCACTACCCCAATATGCGTTTATGATCTTAATTAATCTCTTTTAGTGATAAATCGCACAATAATCAGATTAAATTAAACGTACGATGTGTAAGCATGTCAGTAATCATTCAACAGTATTCTTGAGCATGGTTACATAATTCATGTCAGCATAGATATCATGCATCATTATTCTAAGCATATGTAATCACACATATTCATGGCACTTCAATTCAGATATATCATATGCGTACCATATTCATATACAAAACACAAGCACACATGCAAGCTTCATTAAAATTGAAATAATAAAATAAAACTTGGAATTCATCTCCACATTAGATGCTTAATCCTGTTGAACTTGAAAATAAAAGCTCTTCGATCCTTCAACCTCAGTTTGCACCTTCAAATCTCTCTAGTTGCTCAACCTTCAAATCTCTCTAGTTGCTCAACCTTCAAATCTCTCTAGTTGCTCAACACAGCTTCTAGCATAGAATTTGTGCAGAACTTCGTTACTCCACCTTCTTACTACTCTAATTGTTGTTTACAACAACCAAAGAACAAAAAAGATGTCAAGAGGGAGGCGAAGAGAGCAAGAAGGGACTTGTCCAGTTCTTGCTGAGATGAAGAAAATGATGCTCATGCTTGAGTTTATGTAGAGTTCTAATGGATATGAATTGACAAGTTTGGAATGTCTTCATTGTAGAAACCTTTATAAAACTCTTCCTCTTTCCATTTTATTTGTTTCTTATTCATAAGAATTAGTAAGTAAAGGTTTTAGAAGTTGCTAATACATTCTTTTGGGTTGATTTCATTTTAGAAACCTTTCTAATTATATATTTTACTTGTTTCCCAAGCACATATATTAATAAGTAATTATTTTAGAAGTTGTTAACACATGTTTTTGAATTGATTTCATTTTAGAAACCTTTCTAATTCTTTAATTTACTTGTTTTCCAAGCACATATATTAGTAATTAATTATTTTAAAAGTTGCTAATACATTCTTTTGAGTTGATTTCATTTTAGAAACCTTTCTAATTCTTGTTTTCCTTGTGTGAAGAGAATGAGGGTTTTGGAAAGTGTAAATTTTTAACAAATTCCTTAGTTATTTTTGTTTGTTATTGAGTCTAAAATTTCAAATTTTTAAACTCTAATGTGGGGCACCACTTTTGAATATGTTTCATGTCCCAATGTTATTTATTAATCAACTCCCAAGCCCATATTGTGCACACATGTTAGTCTCCAGTTATTTTAGTTACCGGGCCCATTGCTTATACCATAAACTCTTATTTTGGCCCTTGATTCAAGTCATTTTATTTTTAATAATTTTTCTAATCATTTGGGGGTTTATTTAAGTGGTTATTTATAGATTAATTATCTATAAATTTTTGTCAATTTATTCCCTAATAATTTGTACTAAGCCCCAAATGTTCATATGAGCATATTCTTTAATGTACATAAATTTTATTGATTTAATCTTTGTCATTTTCTACAATATTTTCAAGACACGTTATTTTGTTCTATTTTATATAAATTATTCTCACATTGCTTTTATAATGGTACAAGTCTATGGTCTTAGATGAAATAACCATTTTGCCCTCCAATGACAAAACTACTGTTTCACCCCTGGTTTGTCCAAATAACTTTGTGTACTTAAAATCATTCATTGTTTCACATAGTGTTGTTCTATAGTTCATTTTTCATGTGAATTACCATTTTATCCTTGGGTAGTCAAATTATCATTTTACCCCTAAGGTATTTAATGTGCGTAGTACTTCCATGGATTCATTTACGATCTTATATATTCTTATTCAAGAATTTATCAAGGTATTACATTGGGTGTTGCCAAGGGTGGCACAGTAAACTATGAATGAAAACTTTTAAGACATAGGTTAAGAATGAAAATGTGTGAAAACAGAACACTTGATTGGTCAGGACACGAAATCGAAAAGATCCTGTATATCTGGTTTATATGTGGTATGGGACACATAGTAATTCAGGGATATGGAGGTTAATGCTTTGTGAATGATTGATAACTTTGGAAGAGTTTGTTTCTCTATGCTTGGCTAGTATGGGACGATCAAGTATAGTGGAGCTTGGAAGGACTCAATTGTCGAGAAATTTGTGAAATTGTGTAAGTGTAGTGAAATCTCTCAGTGGAAGCCTATGTCGATGGGCAAGGGTGGTATGGGACGCTCGATCTCAGAGGCATGGGTCGAAACTTGAAATTTCGTTATGCTAGCGTAAACTTATATGATTGATTGATTGAATGCATGCTCTACTTGTTTAAATTCAGGACAATATATGACACATGTAATTTGATTTCAAGACCAAAAATCTTGTACCTCATAACATTAGAGGGTCTTGAAACCCTCAAACAAAAATTAGAAGAATAAACTGATAGTCTGTTGAACAATTAAGAACTTCAAGACATAAATCTAGAGTCATGATAGCATAAACAAAAACTTAAGGATACTGTAATACCCCATAATTTTGTCAAATAATTTAAAATAAATAAAATAAGTTAAGTGAATAAATTTCAAAGATTTAATAAAATTATGGATGCAAATTGTGGATTGACACATGAAAAATAAAATATCTTGGAGATATAATATAAAATAGGCAAATAAGACCTTAATTTGATAATTAAATGAAAATTTCAATTTAGTAAAATTAATTATGAAATTTAAAGAGTTGCTTAAGAAATAAATAAATAGAAATAAAGTATATATACACACATATAGGTTAATATGTGTATAAATAAGGTGTGTGTTAGCATAATAAATGTTAATACTACATATTATAGGAATATGTATATAGAAAAATTTATATAATTAAATAAAAATATAGTATACGTGTATTTATTTAAAATAAATAAAACATTATATAAATATTAATTTATAATTACATAAATTATTATCTAAAAATAAAATATAAAATAAATAAAAATAGATGGAAATAAAAAATGTAGATTATTTAATTATTAAAGATATTAAAAAATAAAAAAATATCTAATAAATGCAATATTAAATAATTAGAAAGGAAAAAATATTAGTAAGACCATAAAATAGAAAGATTTGTGCAATAAAACCAAGTTTTCATCAATTAGAAAGTGTCCAATTGGCAATTTTTGGATAATAGCAACATTAAAAATTAAATTTGGTAATTAGAAACTGCATCCAATTGATTTGGTAATTAGAAACTGCATCCAACGGCCAGAAACACATCATCCGCACGATCTAACATCTCACGGTCACGATCAAAGCCCAAAACAACACCCTGGAACACCGAATCACCAAAGATCGGACGGTCTGCAATCAACACGTTCGATCCAACGGCCTAGATTTGAGACATCTTTGATCGATCGCGAACCAATGCGTTACTTGAGGTCCATCAAACGATCCAGATCGAGGCGCTTAACGATGATCGCGAACCAGTACTATGATCGAGGAAATCGGACGGTGCAAACGCACTTCGTTGATCGCGAATGGTGAGGCGCTCGAGAATGATCCAACAGCCGATATCTCACCCGCCCGATCCAACGGTCGACGATGCACCCGCCAAAACGAGTTTGCGATCCAGTGCTGCGATTGATGCAGATCCAACGACCCAGATAAACAAATTCGATCCATCGCGAACCGAACACTGTGATCGATTCACATTGGACGGCCCAGATACACGCATCTTTATCCATCGCGAACTAGACACCGTGATCAAGGAAGATCCGACTGTCCAAATGCAACCCGCCCGATCTGAGATACAAATGCGTGATTCGAGGAAAATCTAACAATTCCGATTTGATGATCCAAAAATAATAACCGAAAAATCCAAAAAAAAATCTGATTAAATACTTTAAAAATCTGAAAAATTAGTTTCTAAATTCCCAAAAATTACTTGCTAATCTCCTATGCTTGGGGGGCATGAAATTTTGAAGAATTGGCAAGTTTCCCACAAGATGACACCACAAACTTGCCATTCTCTACCCTTTTGAACTCTATATAAATACCCCCCACGCTCACAATTCATCTCATCCCAAGAAACAAGAGTTGAATTGTCATCTTGTTCTCTAATCCTTCTTCTTGGCAATCCCCTCAGTTCTTGAGTAATCTTGAACTGTTCTTGAGTGTTCTTGAGAGTTCTTGAGTGTTTGGAAGCCTTGAAGTAACGGAACTCTGGCAAATTTCAGAGGTGTGTAGAAGAGACGCATTTAAGGTAGAAGTGACTTCTAACTTCTACTTCTTTATTTTAATTTGGATAAGTCTTGCATGTGTGATGTTGTTTTGAAGATGATTGATTGAATATATGTTTTAATAAGCATGCCTTATTTATTTGATGTGCCATGAATATACATGTCATGCATGTTTAGAAATTTAGAATATTGATGTATGTTATACATGAATTGTGCCATGAATAAATATTTAATGATGCATGTTTTGTGTATGTTGCATTGATGGTTTAATCCGATATTGTGTGTTCTATCATTAAGGAAAGATTAAATAATGATTGAATCCACGTACCGACGCGATGATGGACTGCATAGTGCCATCGTGTGTGTTCCACCCCCCGACCCGACTTGCCGGTTTACCATTGATGAATTTGAACTGGGTTTTCAAGAGTGATCCCACTTCATAGATATTCGGGTTTGAGTTTTCGTTTGTCATTCTCTCTCCCCACAATGTGGAACACAGAGATTAAACTCTTTTGGTCCGAATGTCAACTATAAACAAGAAATTCGTTTGAATCGCCTAATATACAAAAGTGTTTGATATGCTTAGTTTGTTTGAATTGAAATAATGATTTAGACGTTTAGAAAGAACCGCCGGGCTATGTGCTCACCCCTTCCTTCTATTTTTCAGGTAATTGATTTACATGAAGATCATGAAAATTAGTTATGTTCTTTTTATTTAAAAATTTTTTTTTTATTTTCTATGTAAGGGCATGTTGTCCAACTTTTAAGACTTTCGCTGTAATAATTTTTTTTTATCAAATTATGTACTCAATTTTATTTAATTAATTGAGTTTATGAATTTCAGATATTTCTTTTATTATTGCCTTATTAAATTCCTAAATTTGAGTCATGTACTGTTAAATACGATCAGGGCATGAAATAATTGAAAAAGAAAGAAAGTCAAGTGTGTGTCACTTGTAAAGTAACACCGACTGGGCCCGCCGTTTGGTTTAACCACCGTCAAGAGAATGGTGGCCGTGTCCAATGCTTAAAGATACGGGGGTTGGGGTGTTACAGATATGAACACTAAGATGACTTTGATTAGAAGATAATGGCTGGATCCAAGAGATATGCCACCAGAGCTGCCACATCTAACGAGACTGAACCACAAGAACAGGAAGCACAGACTTGTGCTGCTGAGGCTCAGATTAAGAATATGCGAACTCCTGAGTTGTTAATAGAAATCATTAGGAGAGTTATGGAGTAGATTATGAGGGTACTACCTCTGATGCTGCTACAAGTGACGCCACAGCCGTAGATACAAGAACAGATTCTGACACATCAGCTAGTGCCTATACATGAGTTTCTAGTTCGTTAGAGGGCACGAGATGGCATGGAGGATAAGGAACAAAAGGATACGTTGATGGCATTGTAGAAGCTCCGCCCATCTCAATTTGATGGCACGTTTGATTGCATGTTGCCAAACCACTAATACAAGGGGCTTGATGAGCATCTGGATGTGTAGGGGTAATGGGTTCCTGTAAAGTTGCACTGGCTAGCCATCAATTTAAGGGACTAGCTAGAAGTTGGTGGAGGATGCTAAAAGTAGATCCAAACACCAATGTTAGAGAAATGAATTGGGAAGAGTTCAAGGAAGTGTTCTATGAAAAATTCTTCCAAGAGGCTACTTTGAAGAAGATGCAATCTGAGTTCATCATATTGATTCAGAAAGATATGATTGTAGTAGAATATGAGACCAATTTTACTAAATTAAATAGGAAAGAAAAGATGAAGGCATTTTTATCCCCTAAACCAATTTGGGAAGAAAAGATGAAGGCCAACAGATTTGCGGAGGGTTTCAAGATCGAGATTCGAAAAGTGATAATACCAATGGGCCCAAAGATGTACAGGGACGTCATGACGAAGGCATTGTTATTGGAGCAACAACTCAACTTTGAGTAGAAGTTGAAAGATAGAAACAAGGGACTGCAAAATAACCACAAGGAAGACAGTGGAAACAAGAAATAGAACACCTATATAAACAATGGTAATAAAGCGCCTCAGACTCAAACCCAACCCAACCAAACAAAGGAAGAGTGAAGGGAATAGGCCAAGCAACAAGGACTATGTTATCACTGCAATTAGCAAGGGCATGTCGAGAAGTTCTATCCCGCCAAGGCTTAGGCTCCTCAACAGCAACAACCATAGAACTAAAATTATGGCCATAGACAAAACCAGGCCAAATCGTTTGCTGTTGTTGATGTTTCCCAAGATCAAGCCCCTTAGTAGTGACATTAGCAGTATGTTGAATAAACCATTAGGACGAGATTAATTTAAATTGTAGTGTCCCAAAATTGTGATGGAATTATTAGATTATTTCAATTAGATGAAATGATTTGAATAAAATAAATTTTGAGAAAGCCATGATGACTACCACTGTATAGAGAAATAGAATTCAAGATTGAAGTTCACCTTAAAACTGCCCAAAGTTGTTCCTTCCTACAAAATGATACTGGTAGAGCTAAATGAGTTAAAGACTTAGCTGGACGAGCTCATAGAGAGAGGATTCATTAGACTAAGTAAATCACCATGGGAAGTGTAACACCTCAACCCTTGAGACTTGATTGTTTAGCTAATCACTAGGCGAGCTGGGCCATGCTACATTTACAAGTACACAACTTGCATCACATTCTATTTCAATTATCTCAAGTCTTATTAATTCATCATGAACACACAACCCAAACAATTTAATTTTAATTTAATAAGACTATTACAAGGGAGATAAAAGAAAATCTTTAATCTTTATTCATTCAAAATAACAGAGAAGTACATACTTGAATTTCAAATAACAAAAGAGTACATAACTCAAATTAAAAACTAAATTCAGCAAAAGTCTTAATTTAAACAATCAAAACTTGGCCAACATGCGCTTACATGTAAATTTTCAAATTTGAAACCCTATCTAATTTTCAGTAGTCTTCATGATTCAATTTCTTGAAAAATATGAGAGGAAGGGGTGAGCATATGGCCTAGTGAATCATTTCTATAATCAACTAAATTACTAATTCAAATCAAAAGCACATCCAAATTCAAACTCTTATAAACAATTAAGCGATTCAAACAACATCTTTGGTTATTATTGACATTAAGACTAAAAGAGGTTCTAATCCCTTGATGTTCTTATCAAAACAAATCACTCCTGGATGAAAAAGAAATTTATCTTGTCATATTCCATTAGAATAAGGATCTCAAGTCCACATTTCAAATACTTTGGGTTGTACCCATCCACACATAGTGATGAGCCCTATATACAACCATAGCATCACTTAGATTACTATGATAGTATGTGGTTCATAACTTCAAAGTCTTAATCTTAATTCCCACATATTCATGAATCAAAAATCAGAATAATAAAATTAAGAATAAAATATTCAAAAAGCATGAAAACAATATATAGCATGCTTCATAATTCAAATCAAACCTAAGCATGAAAACTAGGCATGACATGGTATCATGATTCTTAAAACATGCATACATTGATAATCAAAATTTAAATCATGATCAAACATGTCGAAAGCTGAAAACAAACATGCTAAACTAAAAATAAAAGATGCATGAACACGCTAGAAACTCAAACTAGTAAAGTAGAAGTGTAGAAAATCTCATCCACCTTAATGGCTTGTTTGTAGAAAATCCGGCAAAGGTTCCTTTCTTCTATGCACTTCAAGAAAACCAGCAACTTCAAGAATGTAAAAGAAATCTAAAATCCTAACTTCTCTCTAAAAATCACTTAAGAACACAAGAGGGTGAGAAGAGGTTTCCAACAAAAGGGCTAGAACAAGCAAAGAGAGAAGTGTCAACTCTTTACTTTGGGATGAAGAATAAGTGTGCACAAGGGGGGGGGGGTTTATATAAATTTTTCAAGACACAAGGGGCCATGGTTTTGACAACTTTGATTAGGGTTTCCCGTCATGTGTGACGCCTAGGTTTGCACACAAATCATAAGGGGATGACCAGGGTTTGAAGTTCAAGGATATGATGGTAATCCTCACACTTGGCGCAAAGATAGTGTGTTTTTGGGTTTAGGAACTTTCTTGTTCTTGTTTCTTTGGTTTGTTCTTGTATGTGATGGCTAGGGTTCCCTTGTGAGCATGGATTAAATTTTAGAAACTTCTAATTAGGTTCCTTTACATGTGTGCACACTCATACTCACACATGTGGGTATCTATGGGTGCACTTGATCATTTGTGGGTGGTCATGCATCTATGGGTCTACATGAATTTGATAAAAATTCATATCTCCTTATATAATAAGAATTTAAGACTGTAATCTATATTTTTGTGTTCATAATAGACTAACACATATTTCCAAACCATTTTTTTTACTAAGATGATCTTTATTTCATTTACTTTCCTAATTTAGATTCCACTGAAGGGTATTAGGCAAATGAAAACTCAATTCTTGGCAATTGGGCTAATTTTTGGATATGTTGTCTAGTTGATTAGTTCATGTCATCTCATGATATTTCAGGTCATTCTAAGGTCCTAAAGGTCACTAAATGAGGATTTTGGACCTGCTAAATTTTCCCCTAAAAATAAACCCAATTTCATTTATTATCCAAATTTCATCAAATTGATATTGAATTTCTCATTTCATTAAGTA
>JAJIYU010004601.1:0-24052 GCA_030144865.1 Tinospora cordifolia
ACTTTCTGTGTTCCATGTAGAATTGGAACTGGCTGTCAATACTGACACCAACATGGAACGAGTTTCAAAAATGATCCCACTGGAAATGGGTTTGAGTTTCAGAATTGATCTCTCTCCCTAGATCTGGAGCACAAAGGGTATTCTCGTTCGGTCTAAATTACGACTGAATTAATGTGTTGGGTGAATCGAATTAATCTCTGAAAGTGTTTGATCTGCTTGCAATGCCTGGTTAGAATAATGGATTAAATAGATGGAATGATTCACTGAGCTGTGTAGCTCACCCCCCTTATTTTTCACAACAAGGAATTGATCAGCCTACGCGGAGATTGTTCCTTAGAAAGTTTTTATTTAATTTAATGTAGGGCAAATAGGCCCAAGTGAACTCATGTATTTTTAATTTTAAATTTACTTTTCGTTGTAATGGAATATTGTATTTGGAATTGTTGAATGAACAAATGAAGAATCTTATTTACTATGATGTCATTTTGTACATAGACTAATGTACACAGGAACCCTAATGCATTAGGTCTAAGAAGAAGAAAATGTAGCACGGGCCCGTCTCCCGGGCATCCCAAGATTTTTTATCAAAGAGAATTGAACCGTCAGATGACATGGAAGATGGGACTTGGGAGATAGGGTGTTACATAACGTGGTCCAAAAAATGTAATATGGAATGAGAGAGAGATATGTTGAAGTTGCAGGATCTGCAAGGAAATAAAAAATAAATAAATAAAGTGGTTATTCTCTCATTTCCTTTGTTTCTTTTTTCATTTCTCATTTCCAGAATAACCCAAGAACCGAACGAAGGAGGAAAAAGAAAATTTGACAGATCCGATGCATAGATGTGTAGATGCGTAGATAAGTTATTTTCCCTTATTATTGTTACAAAAATGTTATATATGGTATGTACTACAATCTTAAAGGTATAATTTTTGCTATAAATAGTGTTTTGTAGTGTTTCTTAAAAAATAAGGTGTATATCTACAAAGAGTAAAACTGTACAAAAATTATATTATCATATTTAAATCATCGAGTAGATCACAGATATATGATTTATTTGTACTCATATAGCCTCTATATATTTTTATGGTGATTTAAAGTTAGCGCATAGGAGATATATGTATTGATGATAAAATTTTAATTGAGAGGTATCGAAATATAAATAATGAAATTCTAGACTCAATGATACCAAAATTATAATTTTTGGAGATTGATTGATAGATTTAATTTATATTTTTATAATTAAAAAGTTTAGGATAATATATAGAGTAAGACCTACATGAAATTATTAAAAATATATAAAGATTAGAAAAAGGAAATGATAATGTGGGCTGAGAATTAATTAGTTACATTAAAATTTTGAATCCTATTAGTCAATTTAATATTAATAAAATATATGCACAAGGAAAATAATATATATTAGAGAAAATAATGAATTATTTTACTTGATTTACTATAAATTTGGAAGATATTGATTATTATACTAAAAAAGTAAGACACGTGCCAACAGGATAAGTTTTTGATATTTTGTAAGTACTTCTTTGTCTTGGTTATTTATATGGTATTGTAAATATAAAAAAAATATTTGAATATAAGCATGTTATCTGTATGAACATTTGTTGCATTGATTTGAAATTCATGAAATTGTATATACGTGGCAGCGTATTTTGGATTTGCAAAATCATATTCAAAACATGGTATCATTTGATAAATTATCATGGAGAATAATACTTCTTTATGTGATAATCCATGTGGGACTGAGTCATGAAAAATATTAGTCTTTCTCTATGTGTGTGTGTATTAAACTGTTGTATAAGTTTGTATTTTTGTATAATTATATTTATCACCATATACGTAATATCACATAGAGGGATATAATTTCTGCCTAAATTAGATGAGAGTATTGGAAATTGTTAATTATTGTGAACAATGGTAAATGTGTTGGAGATTCTTTGTTTATGAAATGTGTTGGCTAATGAATTGGTTATCAAGTGCTCTCTTTGTTTTGGGATAACTCGATATTTTAGGAGAGACTATTGAAATTTTTTATAGATATTGTGGAATACAGGGTGAGAGGCTAACATAATATTATATACGTAGATGTAGCGTATATAATATTATGTGTCAGTCGTAACATCACTTTTACGAAATGGGTTGCGACATTTATGATCATTTGAAATTGTTAATTAATTGATTAACTCAATAATTGAGTTAACTGCAGGGTAATTTATTTTAAATGACCATCACTTTTTATTTTATCTTCGTTTAAAATATTCAAGATGGTTTTGAAAGGTCTTTTCATTTTCTTCCAAACATATCTTGAATCATTTAATCGAAGTTTAAATGAGAAAATCATGATCATTTAAAATAATTTACCAAATGTTAACTTAAATCATTAAGTTAATATAGTATAATTTATTATTTCAAATTACCATGAATTTTTATTTTAATTCTAAATTTAATTATCAAAGATGTGCTAAAATAGTTTTTGATATATTTTTAATTCATCTTGAATCATTCAATTTAGAATTAAAATAAAAGGTTATGATTAATTTAATATTGCATTACTTAATTTTAGAAAAAAAGAGAACAAAATTGTTAAAAAAGAATAATTGATTTGATGGACATTAATTAGATAACAACCTCTACTCTCATCTTAGAAATAAGGAGAACTCTTCATCAAATTAAATTGGAAGTCTATCTGTAAAATCATTTTTCTCCAAAAATAATGTTGGAAAAGTGGACAGCGTAAAAGAGAAACTCAAAGTGAGAAATGGATGGAAGAAATTTCCATGCCACTCCACAAAATTATAAATAAAAAATACTTTTGTTTACTATTTTGTGTGTGTGTGTGTGTTATAGGTGCAATTACATAATAAATTGTCGTATTTCAGAGATCTAATACGGCAGGTACAATGAGTCATCATATCGAATGGCGTCCTTTGGCCTTCTATTTTTTTTATTTTAGGGTAATTTTTTAGGAGAAAAAAAGAAAAAAATTCATACATTTTGTGGGTCCACTACAAACTGCCACGTGCTAATCGGAGTCCCTTGTAAAATGGAAGCTTGGAATCTTGGGTCCTGAGAGCCAAGCAACCTCGGATTTCTAGTAAGAAAGTAGCGATCTTGGAGCTGCAGGTAGAATCAAATTCAAGAGTCAGAAGCGAAGTAAGAGATGGTTAGAATCAAAATCGATTGCTTCTGCTACAGATTTTAAGTCTTGTAAATTACATTTATCATCAAGAATAGAGGCAAAACCCTAGTGAGTTGTTGGGTCGTTAATGGCGAGAAATGGAGGAGATGAAGAGAGCTCGCAGAGAGGCTCTAGGCCGTCTGCTCTACTTAGGGAAAGAACAGATCCTCTGTTGATCATATGCAGATGCTTCGGCGTTGTTACCTCTTTAACGGCAATTCTCTGCATTTTCGTCAATGTCATGTCCGCTATCAGATCTTTTAGAAGCCAGAGTGATGTAACAAATTCGAAATCCCCAATATCTTTATTTTTTTTTCATTTTCAATCCTTCTTCTTCTAATTTTATTTTTCTTTTTATTTTGTCTGTGTGTGTGTGTGTGTGTGTGTGTTTGTGGGACAGATATTTGATGGGATTTTTCGTTGCTATGCCGTAGTACTCGCGCTTGTCGTAGTTGTTGCAGAGACAGAGTGGAAATTTATCTTCAAGTTTTGGGCGGTGAGTCTTGCGAAATATTTGGGTTTTACGTTTCTTGTTTGTTTGCGTAGATGACGCTTCTAATTTCAGATTGTCTATGCAATAAAGCTACCTTTGGTTCGATACTATATTTGGGCAAATGCATCAAATTAATAAATGATTGCAGTGATTTGTGAATCTTGTGATCACCGAGTACAAAGGTTTTTTTCTATGGTACAGTAACAGCTGGTCATTAATGGAAATAAATCTATTATCGAAGCAGTTTCTTTCCCTTTGCTTTGCATGTTCAATCTCATTGTCCCAGAGAGATTGACTTTTTCCTAAGGATTTCATTTTTACGTCTCTAAGATCTGATGTCAAAGCCAATTGTGAATGCAGGTATTGGAATACTGGGCCGGTCGAGGCATGCTTCAGATTTTGTAATTCCCTTATACTGAGCTTTATCGATGGTTACATTTATGTGGAAAGTGTTTTATACAATTAAAGATTAAACGCTCTAAGTATGTTGCATTGTTACCTTAAAATGGCCAATGTTAAAAAATCCCGTTTCCAGCGTTGCTGTGATGACGAGAGCATTTCCTGACACCACCGGACGCAGAAAAGATCTGGTGCTTCTTCAACAGATCGCAAGCTATCTGCTACTTGGTTGTGGGGTGATCTATGTCGTCTCAGTAAGAAGCTAAAGGCCTTCAAATTGTGAACATTGATGTTATCAATATACTTGCTTGGCGCAGAGCATGTTTGCTCCAGATATTTGATCATTGATGCATGAAATCTTCACAGATCACTTACCATATTCTTTCTTTCTTCTATTGGACCATTTTGTCTTGACTTTGAACATGACTTGCCTTTGTATCTACAGGGTTTACTTTGCATTGGCTTTTTAAAGCGATCCCGCCAGCAGAAGGAAATAACAAGAGAGCAAGCAATCAAAGATCTGGAGGTAGCCTATATTTTCCCTTAGTTTTGAAGTGATAATGTCACATTTGGCCTTAACAGCAACTTGAAAATTTAGTTTCAAATATGCTGTGTGGTCCACTGATTGCCTTTTAATAAATTATAACATCTTGGTCAATGTGATAATACCCAATCTTGTTTGAATACTAGCTAGAGAAAAATTTAACATATTCTGCTTGTAGCAGTAGTACAGGTTGCCTATTAATTGAGGTCGGTGCAATGAAACTTAATACATCAGTCACATGTGTGGATGACTAATCTGTTCAGTTCCTGGAAGTTGTGGAATGAGAGTACCTCTGTTTATGAAGTGAACTCATCTTTGGCCATCTAATTTTAGTTGGTTTAGCAATTTTTTGCAGTTACAATTGTTTGTTGAACTAATGCAGGACCTGGAGAGGCGCAGAGAGGCACTGCAAGCATCATTGCTTATGGCTGAAAGTGAGGGCTGATATCTAACATCTGACTTCTCATGCTCAAATCAGGAATAAGGAACTCTGTGTGCAACTAGTCTCATCTTAGAACACTTTAGTTCATAACCTCTTGATTTAGATACTGTAGCCTTCGAAGTTTGACACCTCTCGAGAAAGCAGCCTTTCTACGTTGTAATGTCTGTAAATTAATCATCTTAGTTTGAGTTATAAAGAGCTAGGGGTTTTGAGTCTACTAGAATCTTGGTCATGTATCTCCAGTGCGATTTGTGAGGAGTCATATATATATATATGTATGTATGTATTAATTATTGAAATTTGAGATTGGAAGTGAGTGATAATATTGACAGTGTAGTGTGGTCAGTGATTCACATTGAACTATACTACCACGGAAATGGTTATTCCAGTCTACTTGATCGAATGCCTAGCTAAATATTCATCAGTGGCAAAAGATGAGAATTAACACCCCTTTTTTCCAATTAACATCCCATTTTTCCAAAATAGAAATAATAAATAGCTGATTTGCACCACATTTGACGAATGCATGGCAACAAAAATGGTAATTTCCAACAGCATAAAGCTATGCCCATCGTAATACATTTCATCAGTCACGACACAGTTATATTTGTGTGCTTACAAGCAGTAAATTGATCACAGATTCATGTTAGACACCAATTGTTCAATTCACTAGACTACCGAACACAGAAAATTGATCAGTCTTCAGCAAACTCGGTTTCACGCTGAAGACTAGATCCTTGTCCTCCTGTAATTGCTCCAGCGTGAACTCTCACAAATTAATACGAGAGAAGGAAATTAAAAAAAAAAAAAAAAACTATATGAAATGGGATAATCAAAATATTATTATCAAGTTAGCTATTACGGTTTTCCTTCTCTTCAATGTGTCTAGACTGCCGAACTGGGCTCCTTGAAGCAATTCCATCATCGTCTCTCTTGTTAACTGATTCATCAGCTTGACCAGAATTCCTCTCTCGTAGGGGATTATCATTCTTGGTTGTTGATCTCATTGCCCGCGGTAGCTTTAAAGGGACTCCTTCGTCAACCACATTCGTCCCTGGCTTTGCTGGAGCTTCTAAGCTTTCGAGCTGTAAGGCAGGTGGAGGTGGAGGCAAGGGAACTAACTGTATTACTGATTTTCTCCATGTCTTCCTCTGATTTGGTCTTGGTGCTTTTGACTTAATCTGCAAGTTTACATTAAAAATAAAATAAAATAATAAAATAATAAAAAAAAGAAGGAAAAGAAAAAAAGAAATGAAGGAGCATTCAGTTCACGTACAAAGTGCAATCGTGTAGGTGGAACTAATAACAAAAACTGTGTTAATGTTCTCAGGGAAGGGTAAGATAGAAAAAGTAAGCATTTGGAAAGCTGCAAACAGCAAGAGCCAAAGACTTACCTGTGTGTCATTTCCAATATCAGATAGAGGCCTCCTACGTGGCTCAGCACCATCTTTCTTTGTCTCCGTGGGTTTGTCAGCCATGGCACTCTGCAACAGCATTGCACCACGAGAAGCAAGGATCTTCTCATCAACATTGTCTGTGGTCATAGAGGCCCCATGGACTTCATTTGTCACTGACTCTGGTGATTCATTAGTCTCCCCATCCATTTCGCTAGAGTCTCTGTTACTGCATTTGGTGTGTACACATCCACAGGATGCACCACATCTGCCTCCAGCAGCCCGACACTTGCATTTTGTGGTTTTGCATGAGGAATTTCGACCACAAGAGCAACAAAGACCTGATGCTTGTGTCACAATCTTGTTTGTGGCTTCTGCAACCGATGACTCTGAGTTTGACGATTCAGAAGCATTGACATCTGTCATATGGGATGATGCTGTCACACCATGAGAAGACCCCTTGGAGCGCCTCTTCTTTGTCTGCCTTTTTCCAGATTCCACCCATTCTTGATCTGTAGTGTCAGACTCCCAATCGGATTTCTCAGACTCAGAAGTATCCATGTCTTCCAACAACTCAATGTTGTTTAAACCAAATCCAAAAGTAGTTGATTTACGAGGCCCCTTTCATCAACACAGAGTAGACATGAGCTAATGAAGGTCAAATAAATCTTATCAAACGAATCAATTAGTTAATGATCAGTATTCCATGTATCTCAGAATCTAATGAAAAATGTTTTATCGATTAGAAATTGCCAAGTTTTAGTAACATGAAAGGATATTACTCCCATAACATCTCAAAGCACTCAGCATAAACTAAATGGAATACCTTACGCAAGTCATATACATGTCCTCCTTCCGGATTGTTTGAGATGCATAACTCAGAATTTGTTGGAGCTATTTTCTGACATAGAAAGGGCCAATGTTAGTCTATCCCAAAAGTTAGACTTAAAGATCGGCCAGAAGAGAAACAAGGATATGTTGTAAACGTGTTTAGAAATTAAACATTCTTTATTTCATTATGAATGAGCTAGTTCAATGAAAATCTTTTTTCCATCAATTCCACAGACAACCAGCTCAGTTAACATTTTCAAGAAAAACTCATGAATAAACCAATTCAACTCATGATACATGAGAACAAAAATTAATGCTCCAGAAGGGCATAATACCAGAAAAAATAAAATAAATATTTTTAACAATGGATTGAGCAAAAAGATTTGCAGAAACTACGGGCCTTATGACCTACAGCATGACAGTGAACTAACCTGCAACTTTTGTTGACGAAGCTCTTCATTTTGTACTTCCAACTGCCTAACCAAACTGCTGAGTCTTACCACCTTTCCTTTCAATTCTCTAATTACAGAATCTTTTTCTCTGCAGTCCACCTCTTTATCCCGTAAAAGACATCTAGAAACACAGACAAGAAAAGGAAGGCTCACTGACTTGAAGTTTCGCAAGCTTTCTTTCTATGTCTATATAAGCAAATTTCCATCTTTGATTGTTATTATGAGCACTTTATAGATTAATAGTACGCATGAGAAAAAAGGAACAACTTTTTTTAGGAAGTGATCGACAAAGAAGATGATTTAAAATTGAACACAACTTAAATGAGCAAACGTAAAAGGAATAATCATATCCTTGGGAGCACTTTCTTAAGGTAAGAACTAAGAAACATAAAAAGAGATGAAAAATCACCATAGTGGATAATAGAGATATATTTATTTTAGGCAAATGTGAGAACTAAACTATAATGGTACAATATGCAACAGTAAAGGGCTATAGTGGACTAAATAAAACCCATTGTAAACACCTGAATTTGAACGTCATCTTGCAGATTCATAAATAAGTGATGGTGCAGTGGCAACTACAAACTATGAAACATTCAAACCATAAATTTCAAGTTCACATCATTCTATCAATCTACATTTTACACTAGGGAGAAAGCATAGAGTTAAGGATAGAACTTAATCAGCCAATGACAGCATCACCCCCTCAAGCAAACAAGAACCCAAGGTTAAAGTCAAGCAAGGTTCTGATACCTTCAGTTCAATAATAAAAAATAAAAATAAAAATTCAAAAAAAAACCCTCTTATAGTATGTCCTAGTGAAAATTGTTGTCAAGGTAAAAAGACAACTAAGCCATAAGCCTCTTTAAAGTGAGGCCTAGGCTGGTCTTAACGAACTATACATTAATTATTTAGAGGTCCCTTAAGAATTATTTATGCATACATTAGATCCTCAAACTACACACACACACACACACACATTGTATGTGTGTGAGTGTGTGTAAAATAGATAATATATTAAAAATAAATAATCTAATTTTATTAATTAAGGATTTAAAAAAGACAAGGTAAAAAGACAACTAAGCCATAAGCCTCTTTAAAGTGAGGCCTAGGCTAGTCTTAACGAACTATACATTAATTATTTAAAGGTTCCTTAAGAATTATTTATGCGTACATTAGATCCTCAAACCACACACACACACACACACACATTGTATGTGTGTTATGTGTGTAAAATAGATAATATATTAAAAATAAATAATCTAATTTTATTAATTAAGGATTTAAAATATAAATTTTTTCAAACCCTTCAAAAGAAGAAACATTATAGACACCTTCCTGACCAAGGCACTTGAGGGGGCTAGGTGTCTACGCACTCCCTAGGCGACGTCTAGACAACAATGTTAGCAACAGAAAATGGGGTATAGTTTGGTTCTACACATTACGCTATTACAATGGTTTGCTTGAAAACTGCTCCAAAGTTTTATGGTGAAGAGACATTGCATCCAACCTTATCCTATTCTTGCATATAAGAGATAAGTACAAGAAACTTAATAAAACTTTTATTATATAAAATTTTAAAATACTTGCTTCACATATAACACCTAATAATGAGGCGTCCAAAATAATCAAAAGAATACTATGAAATGAATAAAACTTGCACGGTCAACAAGCAAAACTCATTATAAACAGATTATGATAATGCAATGTAAGAGCTTATACGAAAATTTTAGCACCTTAAAAACGATGCTGAATATTTTTAAAATTAAACAAAAGATAAATATTAATACCTTGAGGAAGATGCTAAATTGAATAGCTGGTTCATCACATTCTTTGCTTCTGGTAGAGAACGAACTTGATTCCAACGGCCCCTGCCACTGAAAACACGTTCTCGCTCCTCTGCTTCAGACAATTGGGATGCCATGGATACTAGAGTGCCAGATGACGTAGCCAACATGTTTTCAAGTGCAAAAATCCTGGAGTTTCTTGCACCAGGAGACATTGTCTGAGAGCAATCACTGCAATTGACATGTTTTTGTTGCACTACAATGTTAAAATAACAAAATTGCATTGGGAAATAATCAGTCATCCTACAGGAGTACATCAAGAAACAAAAGGAACATACAAACCACCTCATCTCATTCTGCTTAAGCATTTCAGATTCCTCCTTCAGCTTTGCTACCTCATTGGCCATGGCAGCTCTCCTAGAAGAAGACAAATAAACAGATAAATGTTCTTGAAGCTCCAATCCAATCATCAATAATGTAATATAAATTGTCTATTAAATAAGCATACCCAAAAGGGCTCTACAAAGAAACAAGCTTATGAACATGAAAGAAATATGTACAAGTGAAAATAGCAGCAAAACTTGAGAAAGCAACTCCCTAAAGAAATTGAAAAAAAAAACTTATAGTGAAAGCCGCAAATTTCTAGCTGGAGAGAAGGATGGAATCCAAGATGAACTCAAAGCTGAAGTAAAAAATCTTGAATGAAAACAGGTTCAGAGTGTGTGTGTGTGTGTGTGTAAAGTTATTCATTGATGGTCCTTGATCTCATTTTCAGCCACAAATATTTTTCTCCATCTTTCACTAGTCCTAGATAAGTAGTACGCACAGAACAAAAGCTTGAACTCTATTATTCTTTGCTTGTAGCTCATTTTCTAAACTTTTTTTTTCTTTGAGAGTAAACCAGAATATATTAACATAAGTAAACGATTACAAAGGATGAGCACCAGCATTACTCATAGGCAAGATAAACAACAACCTGCAGCTCATTTTCTAGTCTGATTAGTACCTTTTACTCCGTGTCTTTAATTTGAAACCAAGTAATTCATATTGGAAAAGAGGCAGGTTAGATAATCATAGACCACTAATGACAAGATTGAGGTTTAGCTAAAGCATTATTTGCTGAAAAATATTCAAAGAGGAAAACATCTCAAAGCTATAACTTAGATAAAAGGCCTCACGCTTCCATTTGCCGTGCATATTCTGAACGAACTTCATGCACCCTGACTGTGACTTCAAGCTCATGTTCAATTGCCTGCATTAATGCCTTTTGATGGAAAAACAATGTATATCAGTTACAATATATAAGCATGTCATGCATGTTTGTATTTCTGTGTACAATCCAGAAACAAAATGCACCACATTTGACGAGTCACACAAGCAAGCAGAAGTACAAAAAAATTCATGATGAAATCAGGATGCTTAAAGCATCACATTTCAGTAATGATACCTGAATTCCAGGACCACTCCCATTTCCAGCACCTGCATAAAACCAATAAAACTGAGTATATGACCACAGAAACAGTAGTGGGGAAAAAAAAACCTCTATAAGACTTTAACCCTTACGTGAAGAAGCCTTCCGTGCTTCCAGGAGCTCTTTTAGTCGTTTCGTGGCCATTGAAGCTTCTTCAGTCTTGCGTTGCAAAACCTAAAAAAGGAAGGATGTTATTCATGTGAAGCTATTCACTTGCAAATGCTGCAACATATAAAATGATGAGAGATTAATTACTACCATCTTTTGCCTCTGATTTAAAGCCAGTAGCTTATGCATCTCATATTCAGTCCTCCTCCCCTCTTTCTTGAGCTATGATTGAGAAAATTCATTGTTACAAAGTGATAAAAGTTTTGGATTAACAGAAATACTAGATAATACAGAGATGTATTATAATCTATGTCTATAGTAACATAGAGGTCATATCAAGAATTCTGAAATTGGTAACTTACTTCAAAAACTATATCAGTGGGGATAAGGCAATATCTGGCCAAGAAACCAGATCTAGTACAATCATAAGTGATAATAATGAATTAGTGTATGAAGTACGTAGTATACTACATCCTAGGAAATTTTTGCATTTCTTTTCTTAGCCTTGAATTCCCTAAATATGCACAAATGTTGATATCTGTCCACAATATTAATTTTTGACCACCAAGGTCACTTATTTTTGTACATAATGTTCCAAAGTTCAGTAAGATCCTGTCTATTAAATGGTAATCAATACTCTTTGGCTTGCTGCAATAGGACTACCGAAGATATGCAAGCAATACTGAAGGGCATAAGAGATGTAACAGACAACAAAAATTAGCCTCTTTTTACCCCATAAATTCAACACAAACATGATCAATACCTAAAACAGAACAAAGACGACAACAATATAACATGCAAATACCTGAAGGACTTCCTTCTCACGTGATGCCTTCCATAACCTAAACTGCTCAGACTCCTGCTTTATCTTCTGTTGCAATTGAACCTAAATAATGCATATTGGCAAATGATTTATGATCTTTTTTCGGGATCATTTAGCAATTATTTCATCTAGGAAAAAGTTGCACCTTCTGAGTCTTTATTCTTTGGATTTCTTCTTGCAACCTTTTTGCTGCTTCGTCACTTTTTTGTTTCTGCCTTAGGAGCTGAGACTGCGCATCTTGCTTCTTTTTCAAGTCTGACACCTTCATGGCAAGGAAATGGTCTCAGAAAATGTAATACAGTTAAAAATATAATAAAAGTAGAAAAAGAAATAGTACAAGTTTACCTGTGCTTCAAGAATATTCAATTTTTGAAGGTACTCTTCCTTCAATTTTTGAGCCCCATCATCAGAAGCGGCAGATATGTTGGCAAGATTGAACCTCAGCTCCTCAATCTCTTTCTGAAAATTTCAGAAGTAGAAGATAAATGACTAATTATAGAAATGTCAATATCAGTACTAAGTTCAAAATATTCACCATCAAAGCCCTCTTTTCATGCTCCAGCTCTTGAACTTTCTTCTCATAATGTTGTTTCAGCACTGATGTATCAGGTGTTGCAAACCGCTTCATTTCAGCCTTTGGTAGATCAGACAAATAAAGAAGTCAGAAATAGGCACTAATCAACTTAGAATGTGTTCTTCAAATTTAGATGTAGATGAATAAAGCCAAATCTAACGTGGATAAATCAGTCAATATTACATTATGCGCAATCTTGTTAGCTTAGACTGCAATTAAGTTTCCAGCAACAAGTTCCTTCAATTTTATCAAGTTAAAGGATATTGCCATATATCTTTAATCAAACATGATGAAAAATTGGATAACAGTCAAAGACATAGCAAACAGAACTCTGAGTAGTAGATAACATATGCAAGCAAGAAAAAGAATCAACCTGCAAAGAGAATCATGTATATAGAGTCCTACAACATTCAGGAAAATTGTATGAATTTGCTTCTATCATCTCACTCTAGTTATGTAGCACTCAACTAAAATAAGTTATATCAAATGAATTAAATTGTGTAAGTTTAGAATTAAAATTGAATCATCCGAATAAAAGCTATTGATAATGTTCAGCATTTCAAAACAGCTGAAACCATGTCCAGCAAAATGAGATATTAGACAAATAATTCAGTGACTATTAAAGAAGAACATATACCTCCTTTTGCTCAAGTCGCTTATCAAGTTCTTGGAGTTCTTTACCCAATTTGTCTTGAAGAGTAGAATGCTCCAGTTCCTTTTCAACTTCTTCAACTTCACCTGCACAACAAGTAATACGAGATCTTACCCATTTAGTTAGGCAGGAATAAAGTGGCTTGAAAAAGATTATGTCAACAACATTGTTATCGGTAGTATCATTAAGGTGAAAATTCAAAGCTAAGCAATAAGCCTCTATAAGGGAAGATAGGGCCTAAGGGACCTAAACAAGCCTAAGGTGGACCATAAAATAATTGTTAGATTGGACTCCATATATACATGTGTATGTCAAATAGATAATATATTAAAATAAATAATATATAATTTACTTTAATATATATTATTTAATTTTTATTAATTTAAAATTTAAAATATTTTTTGAGCCTCCAAAAAGAAAAAAGTATTACAAAATACCCCCTTACAGTGCCTAGAACTCAAGGACATTAGTCAAGCTAACAATTTGTGTTCGCAGGTCATAAATGGGCCGGGTCAGACTCATGTATAACAAAAAATGACTAACCCGAACACAACTCATTTAATTAAACAGATCAAGCCTCATGAGCCAAACAAGAAACTATATAGCATATTAACACAAACCATATAAACCAATTAACTTTTTAAATAGTTCATAACCTACAAATGACCTGTAACTAACGTGTTACTCAAAACCCATTTAAACCTATATATAAACATGTTTAAACTTGTATACAACCTGAATAATTAATTGATTTATCTGACATGACAAATAATGTTACGATATAACTAATCCATTACACAATTCACACAATTTAAATATATCACACAAAGGAAATCCATAATACAAATCACAAGGAAATAACAAAACGATAGCATGAAACATTAAAGTTTTAGTATCCAACATATTTATATTAAACCATTAACCCATTTATATAAACAGATATAAACAGGTTATTGGCAAGTTAGGCACATTAAACCCATTTAACCCATTTTTTACAGAGGCATACATGAGTTGACTTGTTTATAACCGAAACCCGTTCAACTTCGTGCCAAGTTGTGTAAATGGGTCATGTAAAAGATTGCCAACTTTAGAGGCTAAGATTAGTTATCGGGGAGTACCCTTCACATGGCTCAGGTGCACTTTGAGCAAGGCACACCTATTATGCCTTAATATTTGATAAGCAAAGCACTTTAAGCACTAGCACACTGCACACTTCAATTTTGCACCTTAGTGAGCCTCACTTTTTTTTCTCATTTATACAAAAATAAATAAATAAAAATTATACATGTTCTCTATTCTTCGAATAAATTTACATGATAAACAAATATAGAATATAAAACATTAAAGGAAAATTGTGTTTCAATTTACTAAAAAGAATAAGTGTTATAAAGGCATTATAATCGCTAGTTTTCCTTCCTTGCTTATGTGTTTTTCTCTTCAATTAAATTTTAAATATTAGAAGCAATTTAGACAATAGCAACAATAACTATGTAATAGAAATATTAGTGTTATTGTAAACATTATGATGAATGATAAAACATTTTATTTATTTTTGTCCATTTTGAAGTCTTTTATCAAAAATAATACATAATTAAATTTTTTAAGTATTTTGCATCTCACTTTGCTCATTGATGAGCCTTACCTTGTGCCTTTCACCTAAGGCTAAAGGGCCTATCATCACCTTGAGTAAGCCTTCCACTTTTAATAACCTTGGTCTACAATTATGAAAAATTAGCTTCGTGTTATTACAACATCCTTTGTCAATTAAATTGAATTATTCTAGACATGATTTTGTGGACATCTCAAATAAGTTTTCCAAGTAAAACTCAAGAGGCATCTATTCTAACAATAAGTCAAAGAGAATGTCATTTGAAGTCAAAATGCAAAAGGTAAAACCAAGAATTAGATTAAATTGGGTTACTCCTTCCCAATCTGTCATTGATATTAGAAAGGATTATAACGGGGGTGGAATGAAACACTGAACCATGCTCTAAAAGCAACCACTTCTTCTGCACATTAATTTCAAATAAGAGCCTGAAAAGATTAAGAGAAAAGAAAATGTTTTGACAAACAACGCAGTTGGAGACTACAGCTGCTTACCAGATGCATCCACTGCCGTATGAACAGACTGAAATTCATGAAGACCAGGTTCATATGCATGTCTAGAATGAAGCACATCATCCTCCAAGTCAAGGCAATCACTAAGGTTGCCATGACTTGAATTATTTAAGCTTTGCAAACGCACTAGCTCGCCTTCAAGTTCTTGAATTTTCACAATATAAGCCTTCATTAAATCATAGTCCTAAAAGCAATTTAGGGAGTAAGATAAAATAATAAATTTCTTATGAAGAAGTACAAAACTTCCGACACAGCTTACATGGAAACAAATCAAATGAAGAAAATTAGCAAACCTCATTTCTATCTCGAGAATCAATCTCTTCCCAGGGCTTTCCACTACGAGCTGACTCAATTTTCATAATAAGCCTATCCTTTTCAACCTGACATATATCATTTACAAATTACATTGACAATTCTTGAATCTTTATTTGGTAAGAATACAAACTTACGTCAACATTATCACCGAATTAATATGCCGATTTAATAACTATAATGGCATAGCTAATCACAGATTTCCCAAGCACTACTCATGACTTATAATAGTTACTCCCCACAAGTGCATATATTAATGATAATGATATATACTTTCTAAAGTGATGGCATCAAGGGCTGGCCCAATACTTCAGAAGGTTACTCCAGCATTTCATTTTAGTATTAAGTAAATAAAACAGACCTGAGCGTCTAAGGCACGTTGAGCTAGGTGTTCACAGGTGATTTTCCGTTCTCGAAGTTCCTGATGTAGCTTTTCATTACTTGCTTCAAGCACTGATATTTTCTGCCTGAGAATCTAACCAAAACAAAACCAATTATGTCATTAGCTCCTTCAAGTACATCGACTGACTGTTTTTGTAAATCAGTTATATCATTAGCTCCTTCAAGCATCGAATAGCTGTTTTCATTCCTCCTATAGTTTGTCTGTACCTGAAGTTCCTCCAAAGGCATGCCACCTTCAGCCCTAAAATAAAGAAGCTCAGCCTGCAATTGCTCAAGTTGGCTGCGCATTCTTTGCATCTGAGCAGCCATAGGATCATGATTTATCTACAAACAAAATAGCAGTTATAACAAATAGATATTAACATGTGACTGTGAACATTGGTCAGAGTTCAAAATCTGATTTCTATGCATTGTTCTTAACCATAATTAACTCACAATTGCTTTGTTCTGAATGTTACGAGCACGGTTGGCATACTTTAGAGTGTTCAATGTTTCCTCTGCATTTGAATCAGCAGGACTGACACAAGCTGTAACCAAACAATTTTTAAAAAAAATTAAAAAAAAAAAAAACAAGGAAAGTGACAAAAGGCAAAAAATTAAGCCAATAATAGCCTCAAAATTTTAATTATTTTGAAATGGATGCCCAAAAGACTTGCTACACCAAAAAAGAACTTACCAATCATCACTGTTTTACTATTTCCACCAAGAGAGTCCTGCAAACCAACATCATAAAATATACAACTCTAAGGTTACTTGCCTTGCATGAATTGCATTATTTTACTAATCAAAATAAGGGAAATATGTTGTAGGCTAGAAACAGAAGTGTTATGTCATTTGATATGAGTAATACGCTAAATAAGTTCAAAAGTTGAAAATAAGAATGAGAATAGGATTTTTTTTTTTAATGAACATTATAAGGGCAGAATAGAAGAAAAAATAATTATATTATTATAGCTAAACAAAGGAGATAGCATGTAAAGATAGGAAACTGGTTAATGGTAAAATTATTGCTTCACCATTTTTATCATCAAAACTAACTTTTGGAATAAAGATCAAACATTTGAAAGACCATGTTGGATATTTAGGAACATGCTGGAAACCAAACGATTCTTCAACATCTTGACTGTGCAAAATATTATCTACAAGAAAAGTTAGTCCTAGTTAACATCTGTAAATTTCAAATTATCTTAAACTAGAAAACAATACTTCGTATCACTATGAAATTCATTTTACTTTAAACTGGCAGTATAATCCTACTACAACAATCAACACATTTCTTCGGGGAAAGGTAGTTGTAAAAGTGTTTGGTAGGACCTCCTTTTTTATTAAAAAAAAAAAAAAAAAAAAAAAAAGATTATCATCCAATCCATTTATGTATTTCAGGTATAGAGGTAGGACCTTCACAAAGCATTATCACATGGAAAATGATTTTTATTAAAAAGTCATTGTCTTGCCAAAATACAGTTTCTTACTAAACAACAAACCAGATACGAGTGTAATCTGCAACGCACTAAAATGCACATTATTGACAATTGCTTTGTGTTTCACATTTTCAACATCAAAATTTCTTTGTTGTTCAACAACTGCATAAAATGTTTTTTAAGGCTCCTCATGTCCAAGCTATAGTGCATTTAATGCCTAAGGAGATAGAGCTACTTTTTTGCAGTATGTCATTATTTCTCAGCTATATCATCGGCTAATACACATAGAAACCAAGATGCAAAACAAAGGACTGTAAAATTTCCTGCCTGTAGTAGCCGAGTAAGTTTGCTGTCACGATATGGAACATGCCCTCCTTCCTTCCTCTTTTTTTCATCACCTAAGGCACTTATGACATTGCCAAGAGCCAGCAACCCTTTATTAATATGGATACCTGGTACACAAAATTACTGATAAGCCAACAACTTCAGAAAGTAAATGATTAATAATTTCCTAAACTAATACATTCTTTTTTCAAATACCTTCTTTTAAACGCAAACCATCTGCTCCAGTCCGTTTCGCACGTTCAGAGCCAGCAAGGTCTACTAAGTGAAACTTTGAACAAAGAATGTCTTCAACAAAATCATCATTTGCTGCTAAATCAAGACAACGAGAGTTCTTTTTTTGCTCCATTGTGATTGTAAAGATGGCATGTGAGCGACTATTGAAAAATCCATAAAAGCAAAAAAAACTAATTAGCGAAATGATTTTGGAAATGGTTTTCAACCAGCAATTGACGCGCCTCGGTTAAAACCTTACTAGCTGCGTCATTGCCCCAAGCACAAAGATCTAATTCGCAAAATAAGAAAATATATAATCAGTAAATCAGGTTTTTTATACTTTGCTGATCATGAAATACGATAGAAAAAAGGTTAAATGATAAGAACATAGACATCAATCTCCTCTAGAGTGGCAGAATTTCATAAATGAAAACTATTTTTGCTTAAACTACAGACATTTTCATTTAGAAGGGAAGAGACTGAAATTTTTGTTTCTATAAGTTGTTCAAACAGAGTTTAGAACTCCATGTAGGAATAAACCAAAATAATCTAGGAGTGAATTGGAAAGTTTTCTTTTCTTTCATTCTCTCAAGTTAATATCTTGGTGGAGAGTTTGCCTATTCCAAGCTGTCACAGTTGCATTGACATTGGCCTCTTTTAGACAATCATTTAGCAGAAAGCAAAATTAAAAAAGCAAATAAATAAATACAAAAACTAATAGAAAACTAATAAAATCCATACCTATTCCAGACCTCAGAAAATATATTATGATCCCGGACGCAAGTTCCAATAATGTGGTCAACACTTGACACTTTGAAAATGGGTGTATCATGTTCACAAAGATCACTCGACATCAAGGCAGTCATTTTTATCATTTAGTATTCATACTCATACTCTGTTCCAGGTTAAGATACTTCACTTTAAAATCCCAATATAGTATGTCTCTGAGGAATTTTCACTGCCAATTCTGACTTTAAGTGCTTAGTGACCTTTACAAAGGATGCAATATCCCTAAGCTAAGATAGAGAATCCAAAGCAATAAGTATATAAATGGCCTTCTTCAAGACCCCTCCCTGTTTGTTTTTTATTAGAGTTAACTGTAACAGCAACGTATGATAGACATTTACACCATTTATTTTTTACATTTGCTCATTTAAGTTCTGTAGAGGATCAAAGTCATGGTTTCAATACATATACCTAGGGCTAGGACAACATTCTACACTACAGTCGCATATCATAATTAATTGTCAACTCGCTATGAGACCAAATAAGAGCCACAGTTATTGTTCACGAAAAAGATGTGTAACCTGTTGGTGTAGCTTATAAACACTTTTGGGTCTACATATTAACCAAAGCTCCTCTTAGGTCTAGAATTTAATGGGATATCTGGGCTATAGATTGTAAGGCAGCAAAGTTGGAAACACTAGGTCAACCTACATTCTCAGGTTTCCACCTATAAGCTGCTAATAGCTAACTATGTAAAGCTGGTATATATAAGTATATAACTCAATATGTACCTTGATTGGCTATTCATGTTTGTGCTTCCCGTTGCACGGGAAATAGAACCACGTGACAGAAACGAAGCCATCTCCTCTTTAGATCTAACTTCTGGCTCTGTAACACCAGCAAGGGTAATACCCCCATTTGCTGTTTCTCGAATTTGAATTGGAGCTCTAGAAGGTAGTGCCAACTTCAATGAAGAGGCCCCTTCAAGTAAATCAAATACTTCTTCTTTAAAAATCTGCAAAATAAATAGCCAGGAAGAAGGAAAAAGATAAAAGCAAAACAAAAAAGATTCTTAGTGTGATGATACAGTGGTAAAGAGTCACCAATTGAACAAAGTTTAGTCACATGTAATGAAACACAAGGAAATAAAGCTAATTCCATAGTAAAGGAGCACCTCAATGAAGGACACGCGAATGAGAAACTCTGTTGTTTCCTTCATCTCTTCCACTCTGGCAAATATTGTTTCCATGACTTTTGGTATAATTCCTCCATTACTTGTTGACTCCCCAGTATAATTGGTTCCCATTGTATAAGTTTTTCCAGAGCCCGTCTAGACCAAGTGATGAAAATAGTCAACCATTTGGTACAAATTAACAATATTATGTTGAAGACAAATTAGTTATGAAATTACGAAAATGAAATGAATAACATAGAGATAATACCTGTCCATAAGCAAGGACTGTAGCATTGAAGCCATGAAAGAATGCATCAACTAATGGACCAATACAATCATTAAATATTGAAGATGAACAAGAGCTTGTGCTCCCATAGACGTAATCAAACGTGAAAGCATGTGATCCAATTAGGACCTGTATTGGCATAGCAAGTACCCATCCAATCAACATTGGAGAGTTCAACAATATTTTAGTTCAATGTTTTCTATTGAACAAAAAATCACTGTAACATCAACTTACATGAAAATGCAACAAGAATTGATTCTGTAAAAAACAAAAAAAAAACCACCTAAAAGGAACATGCAACAAGGACAAAAAGTTTATCAGTTACTAAAGTACCTGAGGTTCACCAGGTACTACACTTATGCAATCTGTGCAGCCCACCAGAAGCTCGGGAGTAATCAATGGACGAATATTTACAGCCACCTTTACGCAATCCTTATCGTGGGATGTCCCATTGGAAACCATTTTAGTATCAGCGCTCTCCATTTTGAGACAATGTGACCAACTGGAGAACTGACAACAATTGCGTGAGATCCAACAATAAAAACAGATGAATTATGGAATAAATGCGTCCTATCATATAAATAACGATAAGCAATCAAGTCCGAGTCTATTGGACTGAAACTCAATTTCCAGTACTAAATTAGTTGCTCGATGAGATAGATACATATCTGGAAGAAACTGACAAGAAAAAATCAGCAGAAAACAACTAAATAATAAATAAAAACGAGATCAACCTGAAAAAGAGGGATGATACATGGTGGATAAGCCAACTGAGCTAGCAATGACACGAATGATTGTTAAATACAGATAGATCCTAAATGCCGAATAAAAAAAAATGAAGGAAACTGATGAAACAGGAACACGAATTTAAGATTCTTAAAATAAGATGACTGACAACGTGTACAGATCCAGAGAGATCCTTTGAAAAACAATACATATACATAGAATTGCCCTCAAAAGTCTGAGAACAGAATCCAAGGATGAGGAAGGATAGCTCATACACAGATTTGAGATCGGTTAATGAAACAACAACAAATGCATTATTCAAGGATGAACGAAGAACGATCCGAGGTTACCTTACAGAGAACGAAGAAACCGATTCCGCGACAGACTGGCAATGTTTGCAGCACAAAAGGGAGACGATGGAAACTGAAGAGCTCTCCCTCCGATCCTGTCCTAGGTCGACGGCGGTGGTAATGAAGACGATGAGGATCGGAATTTGGGGATTAATTGAATTTGAGAAAAGGCGGTACGTCCGAATTCAAAATGAATTTGGCACGTGTGGAGCACCGGGAGCTTGTGCGAGTTTATTGTGCGTTTCGGGTGTTATGTGATGGGTCCAAGGTGCGACGGGGAAATTTTCGAATTGCTTAGGGCTCATTTCTCAGTTCGCCGATTTCATGTGACCGTTAATAATCTAATTTGGCGGACGTGAGTTTCAAATTTCAAAAATTTTCTGTTCCAAAGGTTACGGACGACCCCAGCTATGGCCATTGGCCCATTGGCTCTCCATCTCTCTCTAAATATAAAAATCATTCAGGTGTCACCCATAGCGATAGAGAGAGAGAGAGAGAGAGAGAGAGAGAGAGAGAGAAGGAGAGAGCATCACGATGATTATATAATTTTAATGTTTGATGTAACCTTATATGATTGATATGATAATCTTACAAGTGTTACATTTTACTTAAAATGTATTTTTAACAACAAATAAGTATTGTGATTGTGCAATATATTGAATGAATCTCTCTAGCTAGGTTTAAAAATTATTTAACCGTAATTTGTTTAAAACTTACAACCTAATATGTTCCTTCTAATTACTAAATGCACCAGCTAATCCAAGTTTAGGGATATTGGCTCTTCTAAGAAAAGAATGGAATCTAATTTAAGTAATATACTATAAATTGGCTTAAATTTCATTAAATGATATAAGCGAAATTTATAGTTTTTTGTTTTTTAATAGATAGAGTGTGCAGATTTTTTTTTCTAAGTACGTGTATTTGTACCCCGGATAATTGTTAACTATATTCCAATCAACTTTTTTAAAGAATTAAAAAAAATGACCCCAAATCTATGTCATCATCTTCTTCTTCCTCCTCCTCTTCATATCTTTTTCTTAAAAATAATGGAAGGATCTAAGTTTGTCAACTGATAAAAATAACTTCGTCTTCTTTCTTTTCTTCTTCTTTATCTTTTTTTCTTAAAAGAAGGATTTGGATTAGAAAACAACATAAGAAGAAAAAAAAAAAAAAAGAAAGAGAGAGAAAAAAAAAGAAAGAAAGAAGGAAAGAAAAGACTCGAACAGGATCAAGATGAGAAGTAATTTTAAATTTTTTTTAAAAAAAATTAAACAAGATATAGGTAGCAATTAATTATGTATAGAGACATAAAAAGGGTGAGTTAAATAAAGTAATAAAAAAGTGACATGACAAAATTTATAATTTGCCTTTTTTTTTTTAAGTGTCATGTAATACTTTTAAAATAATTATGAAAAATCAAATGAAAAACAGATTTTCAAAGAATTTCACATATTTGGTAACAATTTTTTAATGCGCTTTGTTTTCACTTAGTGTGTTAACAAATAAAGCGATGATCAATCCTAATGTATTTTGCCCGTTCATGTGTTTTGTTCACTTGTAAAAAAATATTATTATGGGTTGTGGTCCTTATATTATCACAATAAATTATATGTTGCAAAGAGAAACTTTCATGTCCCAAAACAAACAATAAATCCTGAAAAATTCAAATGATGCAGCTTAATACTCAACTTATATAATAGATTTATATGCAATTGTTTGTTTGTTATATTTTCAAAATGTCAAGGAGAAACTAAGTGCCATAAATAATTTGCATAGGATGACGATCAACAAGATCTCTAGACTCTAGCCCAATATGCATTTGAAGAAGCTTGACACTTCAACTAGGAATAAGTAACGAAATGAAGGTGTAGCATTTGTAAATAAAATGAATCAGGAATATACATAAAATGACTCACTAGTATGATTGCATTACAAAAACAAAAAAAAAGAAAGTTTTCTCTGTAAGGCAGATGAGATTATAAACCAATTGTTTATATAATATTGCATCTATTATGGTAGATGACTCATTAGTAGGCAACAACTTGGTAATCATTCTTAAAGAACTATCAATGACCTTACTATCAAATGAACTAAGTTTAGGCACATACTTATCTCGAGAAAGATTGTAATCGTCAGAGCTAAATGTGACACCAAACCTACAAAATAATTGGGAGACAAGATCCATGGTATGGGATAAAGTGAGTGCAACTTCACTTTTGAATAATTCAAGTACAACTGGCAAAGAGAATAAGAGATTTCACTCAATGGTAGCGGATTATGAAAGAAATAAGTACTTGAGCCCTAGGTCTTAGGTTCGAATCTCCGCGAAGGCGAAAGAAAATTCCAGGGGACAGGGGACAGTACCTTGTGAGTGACACGCCATTACGTGGGCCCTACGACGTGGGTAAGAGTCCCGGTAGGATTCCCGGTGGGTGTTACAATAAAAAGGCGCCTTTTATTGTGACACCCCTAGCGGGGCCCACCGACACGTGGGACTCGAACACCACTGCCGCATGGCACCACTGGCCCAGGGGGACTCGAACACCCCTGTCCACGTGGCGGTCGCTCACGGGTACACCTGGGACTCGAACCCAAGTGCTATACCTGCACTTGAAAAAAAAAAGAAAAAAAAAACAAACAAAAAAAATGTTATGAATCAAACTAGAACAAATTGAAGAAAAATAAGAATTTTTTCAAGAGAAAGAGAAGAAAACTCAAGAACACTAGAGAGAAGAAAATTTTTCAAGAGAGAATTGTTCTCTTTGTTGATGATTTCTATGAGGCACAAGACCCCTTTATATAGTTTTTTAGAATGG
>JAJIYU010004602.1:0-23954 GCA_030144865.1 Tinospora cordifolia
AATTATATATAATTTAAAAAAATTACTCATTTTACAAAATTATTTTTATTTTTTATAGTAATGTAAATTTTATTTTAACTTAAAATTATTAAAATTTTGAAAATATTTTTTTTTATTTTATAAATTAAAAATAAATATATTTTAATTTTTATTTAAATTATTTAAAACAGTTAAAAACTAATTATTTTAAATAATTATATATATATATATTTAATATATATATATATGGGGCGCTGCAACAGAAATTCTGCCGCCATTAGAGATGCCCTAAGGGTTGATGATATAACAGAAATAAACTATTTAACAGATCTTATGTCTATTATTGAAATACGTCTAGATTACTAGTTTGAAATTAAATCCAAAAATCAAAAAACATCATAAAGTGAAAACTAAAGAGACATTCATTTTTTATAACCATAGTGTACATCATCAACAATGTCATATGATTTTCTTAAGTAACACTTATTGTGTACTGCCAGAGTGTACATCACCATTAACATCATTAGATTATCTTAATTACATATGAACACATGATATGAAAGCAATTCAATGACACAAAAATTGTGTATCCTTTGAATGTTAAAAATAAGCAATAACCTGTTAATGTAACGTTACTCTTTAATATTATCAAGTTCATTCAGTATTATGTTATAGTATAGTTATATCTATTAGAACTGGGATGATACATGAAAGCTTATGCATTGGAGATTTAGGAAGCTAAACAGCCTTTGTACATGAAATTTGAGACAAAAAAAGGGAGAAAAAAAAAAAATTGCTGAGGCCCTACTCTTAAGACCTACAGCAGAAGACATTATCAAGAAAAGATATTGTGGGGGTGCCTACTAATCCTGCACTAAGACCTTCAGCAAAGGTAATTGAGATGAAAAAAGGAACAATCAACATAACTATCTACCTAAAACCTCCAAACAGCCAATGCCCAAATCATCATCAGAGTAGGATTTTTGGGACACCTAACGCTAAAAATCATCAGTTCGCCTCAATCAACGCATCGCCATCAATGTACGCACTTTCTTCTCCCTTTCGACCTTCTTAGCCGTAGGAGTTCTCTTCATCCTTCTTAAATCCTCCATCACAACCTTCTCAACTTGGTCAATTGAGTTTAAGAGTTTCTTCTGAGGAGTCAGGAAATCAGCTTGTCCGGTGGGAGTTTGATTACGAAGCAAAATTTCTGATAAACGACCAACAGGTGAAGAGTAAGTCTTGTGCACAACCATCGGCTTTGGCGAGGAATATGGGATGCTGTGCTCGAGAGGAGCACCGGCAATGGACAAGGACGGATCGAAACGAGCAAGTTCTTGGAATGAAGGGCTAGCTAATCTGTTCTGATACACCTCTCCTACCATGCGAGATCTCCTTTCAATTGCCTAAAGAATCATCACACAAGCAAACACAGGATTTTAGAACTAGTGCACTAACCAATTCCCGCATCAGATGCAATATTGAATTAGAAGGAGAACTTCTCTTTGGGCACAAAAGAGAATCTCTCAAACAAGATAACCCAACCGTTATTCTGTCTGTCTGGAGGGTAAATAAATATAAAAAGAAGTAAAATCGTGCTGTAAATTAAAAAAAAAACCAATAAACTTACAAGAAAATCAAGATTCAAACATCAAGAATGAGACCCATTTGAAAAACGACTCCCTTTGCTGCGTGTATAGAGATCAAGAGAAAAAAAATGCCAGTATGGATAAATCAGAAGAAAAATGCTCACATTAACAACCGCAGTGATGTCCTGAAGAGGCCTTCTCGGGTACCAAGATGGCAAAACACCGGTCCTAGCACGTCGGCGATGGCGTTGCGGCCCAGTGGATGGAGATCCTCCCCCTCTTCCTGCTGCACGAAAATTCTCTTGACCCCCTAAAGAGTACCTTCTGCGTGAATCCTGCTCACGCCCATTTGGGCTACTGCCGTAATGAACTCTACCCACCACAGAACCCGGTGAAGTCCCAGCAACTCGCCATGGAATATGGGATCCGAAACCGTTACTGCTGAATCTCAAAGGCGACAACTGAGACTCCTCCCTCTGTGACCCAAAGTTCCGCCAGAACTCCGCGTCTCTAATGGATCGTTGAGCAGAAATTGGGGACAGTAGATGGTCTAGTCTGATCAACCTGTCTCTTGGTTCCGCCATTATTCTTTTGTTTTCTTTCTTTACTTCCTAATCTAATGGAAAGTCTGGTTTTTTCTTCTCTTGAAGGATGAGAAATGGTGTTCGGGACATCTCAGCTGCAACTTTCATGGGGGAGGATGGAAATGTGTTTTTATTTTTTTATTTTTTTTTCTTTTCAAATTTCAAATATTGGAGGAAGTGAAATATGGCGCTCTCTTGTTTCGCTTGATTACTGAAATGCCCTTCCATTATAACCAATTGACTAATCTTAATCTAGTATTCAATGTGAGAGACGCCGACTTGAGGGCTCTCCAAACCCTAATTAAGTGGGCTCTATTACTACTGATTGTTGGCTTAGCATCATAAAAGTCAAGTACACCTTTGATTAAGGCAAAAACACATTTCTATATAAGAAAATAGAAATAATTACATAAATATTATTATTTTTATTTTTATACATATATAAAAACTTAATATCAAAAATATTAGAATTTATTTTTTAACAGTTTTTATGAAAACTAAAATTAGGTATACTGAACGTATATTATTAGTATAACATTAATATATTATTAGCATATAAAAAAATTTACACTCTTCTACAATAAATAATATAAAGTCTATATATTATTGGTATGCAATGAAAAAAATTAAATATACTAAATATATATATTAGTATAACTTTGATATGCAATTGATATAACACTGGTATAACATGTAACTTATAAAAATAGATATAGCATTTAATTTATAACACTAGTATAACATTTAAATTTTAACATATTATACTAATATAACATTGATATAACACTAGTATAATATTTTAACATATAACATTATAATAAACTAGAATAACACTGGTATAACTCCTGTATACAACAAAAATTATGTGGCTGGCACAGACCCCACCGCCCCACAGACACCAAAATTTGCTGGTGGCAATGGTGGCACAGACACCGTCGTTGACATCGCCTGCCGAAAAATGGTCAGGGTTTGTGACGACAGTTTGGGTTCAGGCGATCTTCGGCAACAACTAAACTTTCTCGAATGATTCTCACGTGTTCAAATCTCAGAGAGCACATACAAGTTTTCTTCTGAGACATCGGAAACTCTGAAACCACAAAAACGCATCTTAGGTTTACTAAAACTTTTGCTAAAGATTACAAATCATAGGCCTTGCTCATGGCAGAAAGTCAACTCAGCCTCAGCTGAAATGCTTCTCGTCTCCTCTGCTGATGAGAATACTGTCTAATCAAAGCATTTAAAGCTCTCTTAACCCATTCCCCTTCAACGGTACCAATCTTGGCTAGCGAGTTCATCATTGCCGATCTTCGCACATTCAACCGATTCGACTGATACGAAAAACTCTAATTACCACAATTCTTATGAAGACTGCATCGAAATGACCCAGGAGGCGTCGTCGGAGAACACATACAAGTTCACTTTCGAGTCACCAGAGCACTAGACAATGTATTGCTCTGCTTCTTCACCAGCTGATCCTAAGAAGAAACTGCAGTCGACCTACTCGAGATTTCGATCGATCAATTGAGAAGGGGAAGGATTAGGATTTGGGTATTGAGCCGGATAAGTCATGGGAGGAGTGAAAATGTATTGGTTTCTGGAAATTTCAGGCAGTGAAAGCGGCGGAGGATGGTTGTTATGATTCTAGCTTCTACTCCTCTGCCCACTGCTGCCATTTCCACTTGCGCTGCTTCTAATATTCCCCATTTGTCCGATTTTCAGAGGTTTCTTTTAATCAAAACCCTTATACACTGCTTCCAACTTCTCATCTTTTTCAAACGAAACTAAAATCTTAATAAGCACTCAATTAGTACAAAACCTACAAACTAACTAGAATTTCGAAGCGGATTTCCCTGGTTCCATCAACTCCTCTGTCTAGAGCGTGATGATACAAGATTTCGATCGATTCTTAAATTAAATTGAATGAGAAACAAAGAGAAAGAGACATATTAAAAGAGAGCTTGATTGTTGTCTGGTTCGAATCCACCTTCTCTGGTTCTGCTTCCACTAGGAACACTGAGGGTTGGGAAGACCGATCTAATTGATCGGTCTATTTCATCTGATCGAATAGACGAAGAAGAAGAAGAACATGTTTGATCCGATTTGATCTGTTCTATCCGCTCTGACCCTCTGATCCAATCTGATCTACTCTGACCCTCCAATCTGATATGACCTGATCTAATATGTTCTATCTGCTCTAACCCTCTGGCTAAGAAGAATAACATATTCGATAAAACAATTTTAGCAATCGAAGAAGAAGAAGCAGAATCAAAAGCAGGAAGAAGATGTTCTTCTTCTTCTTCGTCGAACAATTAGAGCAGCAAGTGCACAAGTGCTGAATCTGGTATTTGTGATATTGTTTAATATATTCAATATTAGTATAATAAAATAAAAAAAGTGGTATATTTTAATGTTATTAAGTTTAAAAATCTGACATTTTCTGTAATTTCCTCTTTATTAATGAAATAACCCCAAAAATAGGCATTGGTAGGCTTGAAATTGATTTCTATGAATGGATTTTAAGTTGACATATGTGGTGAACCAAATTCTACTGCATAGCAATCAAGTGGTACATAGGATGCAAGGAGGTGAGTTGGCTTTAACAAATCAACATCTTCACCAATTAAAGAATCTCCATATACCATTCTGATCGACATGTCAAATGAGTTTTAGAAAGACTACTTGTGAGTTGGCAAACAACACAAATTAGGATAAGGAGGTGTTGGTGTGCTTCTCACTCATTTTTTTGTCTATTAGTATAAGCAACATAATGAGTGAAGTGATCATTGAATATATTGAGCATGGTTGTGAAATTGACATGTTTCAAGTAACAATTTCATAGGATTCAAGGCAACAAATCTAGGGTGTTTTCCCAGTTTAATTATATGGATACATTGCCTACGTAGAACAACATGAATCTTAGAATACAATTTAATTCTCCTAATAGGACGTTAGTTTCTAATTCTACGACTACAACTCTTAGTTCAATAGGCCAAAGATTTCAAATCCTCTATGAAAATACCAAGAAACCTCATGGGAAAAAGCAGACAATTCTCGCGAATAGTTTAATATGTTCTTAGCAAAAGATTTTTAGTCTTATATCAAGCTAATATTCCTCATGATAGTCTTTTTCTTTTGTTTCCTTTCTTCTCAAGTCATTATTTCGAGCATTTTGGTCAATGTTCCAGGGGATTTTACTACATAATAATATCTTCCACCACCTTACTGTATGACTAGTGTTAACAAAAACATGAACCAATATTTGACACCTTCTGTAGAAAGATACTCTAGATTGAGGCAAGGTGTAACACCCCAGTTTTCGGCCGGACCTCCATTCACGTGTTACCTCACGTGTGGATCATCGCTCGTTGAAAGTCGAGATGCTACTTAAAAGCTTCGTTCTGTCAAGATCTTTTTCTTTAAAATTCAGTTCAATTTTTAAGTCAATGTCTAGATAAGTTTCTTATACAAAACGAATAAGTCAAACAATTTCTCAAAACATTTACCGGTTTTAACAATACAACTCATAGTTAATTGAGCGAAAAAACTTTAAAACTGTTTATTCAAACTAAATTATTAAATATAGAAAGCCATTTAAAGATAAAATAAACCAAAGTTAAACTCACAGGAAGCACATTAAAATAGTCTAGTAACATAAATAAAATATGATCTCTAAGTCATATCCCGGACAACCTCCCCCACGAGTTGTTCAATCAGAGTGCAAGTCTTCTAACGTAAATCATCGCACTCTAGGTCCATGTGTACCTGAAAATAAAGTAGGAGTGAACTCGAAAACTCAGTGGATCGACCCTACACATCACATGCATTATACAGACCCAATCCAAAACATTACAAACACTTTCAAACATTAGGCGCTCAAACATTTATTTATTTTAGTTGAAGTCTAAGACTGGAAGAGGGTTGAGATGTTTCTCAGTATTCCCTGTGATCCAATCTAATATCAGAAGGTTCTAATAATCGTCTAAAATCAATCGACACTCACATCACAGCCTAAGAGAGTGTATTTACCATGGCATCATACTGTTTCCCAAAGACTTCGAGCTGTCACACTCAGCTCTGGTTGGGAATACCTACGATTCGCCTTATGGCTCGACAATATCAAACAGTGACATATAGGAGATGCCACCTCGATCCGCTTCAGGCTCGTCAATCGTACCAGTATGTGGATTCTTAATAAACCACTATCTTATTTTAGTGTTATAGACAAGTATCAACTATGCCAAACAATTTCACAATCTATTATTGAATAATTTCTCAAAATTATGCATACCATGCAATAGTAGTCCGAATAATTAACCATTGCTATAAAATGCAAGTTACATAATAGTCAAATGAGTAACTAATGCTACCTAATGCATTTCCTCTGTTTATGCATGTCATGAAGTATTCGAGCATGAAATGAAGGAGTTATCATTCAGTCGCCTCATCACACAAGCATTCCAAACAATTCAATCAATTTCATAATAGAATTTCTAATAATCGAGAACTATCCACACAAATATTTTGAATCTTAAATCCACATAATACATATAAGCAAGGAAGTCACGCCCACCTGATTTCGTCAATCTTCAGGGCTCCTTGCTTTCCTTCGAGATCCTTGATATACTAAAATATATAAATCTGAAATTTAACACTTAATAATATTACTCTTGGGCTTAAAAATAATTTTTAAGATAATTATGGAGTTCAAACATTTCTCCCAACTAATTTAAGGTTATTCGAGAATTCTGAAATTTGATATATTCTAATTAAAACAGTTTCTAAGTCTTCTAATTTTCTTATTTTGAAATTACAGCTTTAAATAATTTACTTACAAGTTTTTCCAAAAAATTAGTTTTCTAATAACTGAATTTTTAAAATTTAAATAATTTATTAATATTATAACTAATTTAGTTACGAAGAAAATAAGACTTCTATTCGTCAAGTCTTTAGTCTTGTCAGGAAATTGAGAATTTTTATCTTTCACTATTCTTAAAATTTTACAAAAATTATTTATAGCGCTAATTCAAATTATTACTCGTTTGTTTTCCTATTTTGAATCATTTAGTACTTGCATAGATGATTTCTAATTCTTTTTTTTAACTACGTAATTTAAATATTTAAGTTATTGGAAGTACATAAATTAATTTTATTCTTCAACCTTAGTATCATAAAACTTTCTAATTTCAACTAATGCATATTAATTAATTTATTTTTTCTATCTTATGATCAAATTCAAGTTATATTAATAAATCTTATTATACTTTGATTGTTGCATAAACGTATTGAAAATTCATAATCCAAAATCCCAATAATTTTCGTTACCTCATTATTCCGGTCACTCACTAGCTGACGAAGAAAGTTGCTATTTCCTTCTGTTTCAGTTGTCTTCTTCACTCGTTCGTTCGACGGTAATAGCAGCAGCAACAAGAGCAGCAGCAACAGCAACGTGAGCTGCAGATCTTTGCTCTCTTCCCTTCCTCTGTTCTCTGGTGTGATGCACGGCCAGGCAACCCAACCCAGCTAGCTCCGTCACTGTCCATCAAGCACAACACCAGTTTCCCATCTTCTTCATCTTCAGCTCGATCAAAACAGAACAACAAACTCTTCTTCCCATTCGTCCTCTGTCTTCTGGGTTGCAGATCATGACTTCTTCTTCTTCAATTCAACACGACAGCTTCTTCTTCATTTCCTGTTTTCTGATATCTGAAGCACCCAGACAATTCAACACCATCCCTCTGCCTCACGGATAGCAACAAGGCAACCCCTGTTTTTGTTTCGGTCTTCTTCTCCACACTTCTCTGTTCCTCCTCTTCACGCAGTAGCAGCTGCCTGACCAGCAGCTTCATGCTGGGTTCCTCCTCTTCTGTTCGTCACACCGCACCACCAGCAGCTCCGTCTTCATTCCTCAACGGCAACGTGAGCAGTAGCAGCTGCTACATCTTCATGTTCAATTCCTTTTCTCCGTTTTCAGTAGCAACGGTAGCATCAGTAGCATCAGCAGCAGCAGCAGACTGAAATGGCAGCAACCATTTGCGACGTCGGAAGCAGCAGCCGCACCCCTGCTCCTTATTCCGCTATTCATGCAACGACCACCCCTGCCTTGCAGCCCTTCAGCACCTCTTCCTCTGTTCACCTTATCAATCATCCCCAGCAGCCTCTTCATTCCACAACAGAAACGACAACCACTCGGGTAGCAGCAGTGACAGCCATCACTACACCAGAAGATTTCATCTTCTTCCTTCATTTCGTTTCGTCATATCATCCCAGCACCATCAATAGAGCAACCGTGCTCTGTTTCTACTTCACTTCTCAGTTCGATGCACCACACAACCCCGGTGGCCAGTCTTCTGCGTTTCCTCTTTTTCAATCTTCTGTAATCTTCTGTCGTCCAGATGAGTCGAGACTCCCCTCAGCACTCTTCTTCAGCAAGCTAACCGTCGGACTCTAGAATGTCTGGTTTTTTTTTTTTTTTTCAAGTTTCCCAATCTCTTCTATATTCCAAACTTCTATATATATATATATATATATATATATATATCGTGCTAATTTAATTTAATTTTTTTCTCTATTATTTACATAATAATTTTTTTTCGATCATCGTTTATTTCGAATTTCCAATTACACTTTCACCAATCACAATTTTTTTCTTAGTTAAAGCTTTATTTACGAAGGAATTTTCGACACTTTATTTTATTTTTCAAACTAACATTGAATGTTTATTTACTTTATCTAATTATACCCATATTCATATTTTTATAAATTTTTAATTTAAAACTTTTAATTCTCGACTTTATTTCAATATCGACACTAACATTAGTTTTGTGTTACACTGTTCATAAGAAACATCAAAATATTTATTTTACGTCCGCTCACGACGTGGCATGCTCGCAAAGTTCCGGAGTGTTACACAAGGTTACTATAAAAACCAAAAAAAGAATTTTGGTCTAAATTGAGTCAAGGTTACCATGAACCAAAAAGAAGAATTTTGGCTAGAAGAATATCTTACCATATGGCAATGCCTAAAGACCTCTTAAGAAATATTTTGCAAAAAAGCAAAAGGCCTACTCATCTATTATAAAAAACAAACATTGAGAGGTCAAGCAAGGCTATAAATAAGGCAACATCAAATGCTAGAAATGGTCATTTGAACATTGTAGGTTCACCTCATACTTGAACCACTAAAAGGAAGATGAAGCCAATTGTAAGAGTACCAGCTCTTAAAGCAAGTCAATTTATGACTAACCGCCATCAACCTTATTGACCTCTAAATGATGGAGATTTGTAACATTTCCTTAATGCTATGCGGAATAGCAAATCTTGGCAACCTATCAATCTAGGTCGCATATGAGAAGACGAGAGAATATTTGGCTAAGAGTAATTATTTGAAATAAAAGCGTAAGTAGAAGAATAGATCTAGGTCAATATTTTTAATTTTAGCCCATTATTATCCTAGATCCATCTATTATAGCAATAAACATAAGTCCAAACAATATAAGGAGTATAAAGACATTTCATTACCTTTTACAGAAGAAATCCTTCATGACCTATTGCCCAAGAACACAGAATAAAAAATCTTTTTGAGTAGATATATTAGAAAAGTAGTTGATTTATTTGAAAACTTGTTCATCGTATTAGATTACTTATTCAAGTTGCTGGGATAACCTTTAGTTAGGGTGGCCAAACTGAGTTTACTTAAAAAAACCATGCCTTCCTAGAGTAGGATAACCTACCTCCTGTTCAATTTCTAACTTTATTTGCGACAAAGCTTACCCACTATCAACTTAAACTTGTAATCTTTGTCTCAAAACTATTAAAACAATTGTCTTCATACTCTAGGGTATTACTATTTTTTGAGTTGTTTCTTCGTCCTACTAGTTTATTGTTTTAAAACTCATTTTCATAGTATCATTATTATGATGAGCATTAATAGCAGAAACATAAAATAATAATGCTGCGCCCAAAAGTACCCCACATCAGGGTTCACAAAATGATCAAATTGCCTTTAATCATTACATTCATGCTCTTGTACATACTAGTGTTTAAGTAACATTATAAGGCACAAATATCAAGAAAATAAGGATAACAAATTCTGACCCATGTCTCTTAGTTGTTATACTAGTTTCATACATTTGAAAAATGGAAAGGATAGGCCCTACGAGCGTAGTGGATCGTTCTAATTCACAAAAATCTAACAATATAGCAAACACATCATATAATCAATCACTTTCATATATTAGGCGATACAAACAGTAGATTGTTTTTAGTCAGTTGCAGTAGGGTGGCCAACCCTAGGGTAATTCTTGTACCTTTGGCCAATTGAATCCCACAAAAGCATTACTAGCGTCCAGGCTATTTGTTCGTATGTCCAACGGTCCGCAAACTAGGAACATACACAAGGCACGATCAAATTTCTATAGCGTGATTACACACATGTCTCTTAATCAAGACGTTAATGCAAGAACCATCATTGATTGTTCTTAAACCAATTAACCCCTCCAAGTGTATTGTTATCTTGTTAAGAGTGATATTATATTTGGTCACTAACATATTTATGCCTATTCAATGATAATTTTCTAAGAGATAGATTCTTCATACCCTCAAGCATATGAGTATAATATGTAACATTCATTTAATTATATATTTATCATACTTGAATTCTAAAATGACACATTCTCACAGACTATACTCATTAGTAAATTTATGTGCATATCATTCCATACACAAACAACACCATGTATATGCTTTAAATCTATCATGGTCACGTGTATATGATCATAGTCTACAACATACCTTCAAGTCATGTTCTCATTATTCGCATAATTAATGCAAATATAAGCATTTAATCATACGATCAACAAAAGGTAGATTCTATTACCACCTAGGCCATTTTATGTATAATATGCAAGCAAATATAGGTAAAAAGTATGTGAGTTAGAAATCATCTCCACCTCGATTTACACGTTCTTTCTATTGCTTGATGTTTGTGGTGGTGCCAATCCTCGGAGATTCTTATAAAAGTACTTGAGTCTTAGTTGGCATTCAATTTAGCTCCTAAACTTGGCTTTATGTTCAAAATAACCTCTAAAATGTTCTCGGGTTCAAAATAACTCATAAACTTTGACGTAGGTGTTTAAGGTCTAATTTACGAGTTATATCTACAATATACTAAACTTCAAGAGGCCATAACTTGAGTTTTGCGACTCCATTTTATGCGATTCTTGGGTCTATCTTGTAGTGCTCGTGATAAAGAATGTCATGGAAATGACCATTTTCCTAAGCCAAGCCCATGCTTGAATAAAAATGCACATGAACCTGCTAGTTTGCGAATTTGCCCTATTTTTGCGCAAAAATCTTTGAAAGGTCAGTTTGAGGGCTTTGGTGTCCAATTGGGATCATTCTTGACTCTATTATATAGTACACTTGACAAGGTTCAACATAGTAGTGGCAGTTTCCTTAGATCATGCCTTCACCATTCCAAAAATGGTATGAAAGTTATTGTTTCATAACTAATGTTGGACAATAATTTTTGAAATGCTTATTTCAACCACTCTTTGATAGTGAAGGGTTTGGATCGTTTTGAGCATGCTATGGTCTTCAAAAACTTACCCAAAGGAGTGTGGTATTTTAGGTTATAATGTAACTAAAACTTTGTAAGAAATAATAGAAATAGAAAAAGAATTTCAAAGATACTAATAAGATAACTTATACCTCAACTTTAGCTACTCTTCCTTCCAAACTCTCCCCCTCTTTCTTTTTTCTCAAGCACACTTCAATGCTTCGATTTGGTATGAGGTGAACGGGGGCAGAGACTCTCTATTTATAGTAGAGCTTTGATCATGAAGGTCAGCGTTTAGTATGTGGTGGAAGTTAGCTTAGAATAATGGAGAGGCAAGGGGGTCATGCATGCTTGTTTGCAAGCAATTGTAAGCATTAATAATTATGGTTTGAAGCATATTATTCATGTACTTTAAAGCCATCTTTATTTAATTAAAAATGACATTATCATCTTTAATTAATTAAAGATGATAGTGGTGGTGATTGAAGAATATTATTCATGTATTTTAAAGTCATTTTTATTTAATAAAAATGACACTATCCTCTTTAACTAATTAAAGATAATAGTGGTAGCCGTTGGATAATATTATTCATGTATTTTAAAGTCATTTTTATTTAATTAAAAATGACACTATTCTTTTTAATTAATTAAAGATGATGGTGGTGGTGGTTGGAGAATATTATTCATATACTTTAAAGTTAATTTTATTTAATTAAAAATGATACTATTAATTAAAAATGATAGTGGTGGTGGTTGAAAAATATTATTTATGTCATTTAATTAATGAAAGTGGTTGAAGACTACTATCATTATTAAAGATAGAATTTAGTTAATTATTTTAATTAATTAAATTAACTAAAATAATTAAAATAATCAATTTTACTATTCATGACACAATTAGACAATTTTACTATTCATGATATTATTAATCAATTTTACAATTCATGACACTATAAAATAACTAATTATTTGATTATTTGATTTTTATTATTTATTATTATTAATATTAATATTATTTTTTTACCTTTATTTATTTATTTATTTATAGTCTCCTTAGCATCCTAAGCATTTTGACATGAAGCTCGTCGTCTAATTTGATCGTTTTGCCTTCTAAATAATTTTTTGAAGTTATCGTATCCATGCCAGACTGGTTGAGTAGTTCAGTTCTTGATAATGGTAAACCTTTGTTGGTCAAGGTTATTTGACACTTAATTATAGTCATTTCAAGTAATTATTGACTTAGAAATTATAGTCATGCCCAATGAACATGAACGAGTGTGATCGAATTTGGTAACTTGCCAATAGTTTGAGTCAGACAATTTCATGGCCCTATATCTCCACGTTCAACTAACACATTTTGCTACAAACAAAATAATGGGTGATTTTTCAACTTTGAACTGAAAGCTATGCTTTTGAAGCATAAAGGCATATATGCTTATATAGCTCTTTCTTATTGCTAAACAATGCGTCCTTATCATTCAAAATGCTTGTTGTGATAAACTGTGAACTCAAACCATGCCTACGCTACCCTTGGCATTAGGAATGGAGTTGTTGACGTTCCCTTAGCAACCTAGTAACATGAGTATAAGTATGCTCTGTTTTCCGACACCACCACATCCCTTGTGTTAGCACCTATTCGTTTCTCTCTTATTCCAAAATTTCCCCAACTATACACTTCTCCATAAATTTTGCTTTCTTCTTTTCTTCATCTTCTCTGTTGGGACCCCTTCCCTGAACCAAGGGCGGCCCAACCGACACAACGGCCTGACGAACCCTCTCACCAAGACGAGTTCGCCCAACTGCTGTTAAGCCCTTTTTGCAAATCTCATGCGATGGGACGATATCACAATAATTGGAACCATTAAAAGCCAAAGTAAGCAACAATTTAAAACGGAAGCATTTCATTAACATTAGTTTGTCCAAAATACATACTTAACCATTTAGACTACTACAACAATGACCAACCTCAAATGAAAAGGAGAAGACCAAAAAGAAACCGAGACAGGAATCGTTAGGGAATCAGGCAATCACTACGCCTTTTCCCTTGTCCACCACTGAAGAACTTGAAATGGTAATAGAGTAGTGAGCCTAAAATCCACGTGGCTCAATGAGTAGAAAGACCAAATGTCAACCATAACCAATATTCCAAAACAATGCATGTATGCATGAACAATAAAATGAAGTGACATTTGAAAACATGACATAGTATGAAAACATTTATAAATAGTGTAACGATTTCAAATGAAACCATCTTAAATTCATGCCAATTAAAAACATATTCAGGCTAGGTTAGCTCAACAAAACCCAACCTATGGTCATCGCTCGAGCGAGTCGTAGGTCAGGCGTATCGGTCACTTGAGCGGGTCGTAAGCTAGGCGCACCCCTCGAGTACCCTAACCCCGCGCTCGGTCCTCAAGTGCCATCACTCGAGCGGGTCGGAAGCTAGGCGTGTTAGCCACACACCCTGACCCCGCGCTCGGACCTCGAGCCTCTGGTCTCACTACCCGTGTACATCTACATATCTCAAAATCAACCAGATGTATCTAAGTCCAGTGAAACCGTTCAAACCATGTCATTTCATACAAGTTTATGCAAGGAACAAAAGTCATGGAAACACCTGAATCAAACTACTCACCCCGGGTCCTGAGCACCGATGTCCCGTCGACAACTGGCCCAGCCCTGCTATACCCTCTCGAATCTGCATTAATCAAAACTCAATCTCAGTTCTATCCGTATAGTGGCCCAGTATCTAATATTACTGTCCCTACTCAGTTTCGATCGACTCGAGCCATTTCGGTCAATCGGTCAAACCTGGTGAACTCTGGTCAATGTGATCATCCTAGTCATCTTAGGTCAATTTGTGCCCGAATTGGGTCAATACAGGCCATTCGGGTCAAGATTGGGTCATAAGGACCAAAATTGGTCCAAAACTTCAAATCTCAACACTTAGCCACATTTTCAGCTTAAGGCCCTAACTGCGCAACAACTTTTCCAATTTTTCTGCGGGTAATCTGTTCATCGGATTTGCATCAAATTTTTCAGATCTGTCCTAGACTCCTTAAACCTCTCTTAGAATTTAAACCATGATTTTAGGACTTCATTTGATAGTATTTTTAGCTAAGATTCCAGAGATTATGTGTTCTCGGGTTCTATATGACAGACAGTGACTGTCTGCCTAATTTGACCCACTTATCCATATCAGATTGCTCTAAAATTTGGTATGCATAAACTATACATGCTTAGGAATCACTTCACCAAATCTCGGCTCAATACACAAAGGTTTGGCTATCTAATTTAATCTCAAAAATTTCAGTTGAATCACAGGGACTTCTGGGTGTACATACCCTAATAGTAAATTTTCCTAATTTCCTGTAATCAATCCAACCGTTGGATTTGTATAAAACTTTCTAGATTTTATCCATTCTGTCTAAAATTTCACTGAAATTTTATTTCGTAATTTTTGAATACCATTTATTAGGGTTTCTGGGTATGATAATAGAGATCATAAGAATCCCGTATACCCTGTGACAGACAGTCACTTAGTGGATTCACTAACCTACTTCCTAATTTCAGAATGCCCTGAAATTTGGCACACATACCATTGACATGTCCAGGGACTTCTATACCAAATTTTAGCTCAAATTTCCTTCATTTGGTCAGTCAACTAATCCCTTACTTTTCTGTCCATGTAACAGATTATTGTATGGTTTAATCCCCTATGGTTTTTGAGTGCTTATCTATCCTAGCTCCCAATACTAATCCGAGGCTATTCCTTGCTGTTTTTGCAAGAGTTTAAGCCCTGGAATCCTAATTAAATAAGTCTCACTCAAAATAGTAAGGGACCCTACTCATATTTTCTCTCAAACATCACTCCAAAACATGGTGTGCATGAGGATGTTCTGAAAATTTTTCAAAGTCCACAACACCTAACCAACAAGGCATATTGACAAGCATGGAAAATCGTATTCACAAAGGGTTATGGTTAAAAACTTATACCTTCCTTTAGCCTTCAGAATGAGCTTTAATCACCCCAAAGTTTAGCGTGATCCGATGCTCTTATCCACTTCAACTGGTGGTCCAAAGTTACATCCAACACTACTTTTCTGAAATCTGCTGTCACAGTGGGTGAACAGTCTACTTTGGCCCTGTTTTTGACATGGTTCCACCATTTATTTGCTATTTCACATAAAAGGAAAGTTAAAGTAGACGTTTCAACCTTTTCAACAAGCTATAATACGTTCAAAACTGACCTCGGATGGATGGTGAACAAGTTCCACGAAGTTCAAATCAACATGTAGTTTTAGTTTTCTGGGTATCCAAGTGTCGGACAACATGTTTTCCCATATGTTTTCGTCTCTACCAGTCGTGCAATGGTGGTCGAGGCTTGTAGGAACTTGAAGAGGAGTCTAAGGGCTTTCCAACAAGTATAAGAACGACCAAAATGGTGGTAGAATGAAGGAGAACGGAGCTCATGAAGGTCTGGTCGTTCAAGCATGAAAATCCAGCAAAGAAAGATGGTTTTGTTGCATGGTTTGGGCTCCTCATGCTTGACAATGAGCTCGCCACGTGGCCTCCCACATGGCTCATTGGGTTGCCTACATGGTCGAAATTTGTCCCCTGCTTGAATTCTGTCCAGCGGAGTTGCCGAAGTGGAAAAATCTGGGGGCCAAAAACTGTTGAAGTAGCTGATTTTTCTGCTAAAGAGAGGAGAAGAAACCAAGGGGAAGAAGAAAACCAGGGGGGGGGGGGGGGGGGGGGGGGGGGGGGGGGGGGGGGCGTCCCGCGCGGCGGGGGGGGCGCCCCGGCCGGGGGGGGGGGGGGGGGGTTGTGGGGCGCATGAGCCGACCCGCCCGGTCGGGCCGGCCCACGCGTCAGGCCAGGGCGCTAGGCGCCCGGGCCTTACTTTTGCGGCCCAGCCCGTGTGGGCTGGGCTTGGCCTGCTGGGGGCCTTGGCAGCCCAGGCCCCCCTTTTAATATCCCTTTTTTGTGTTTTCTTTTCTCACATACATACATACATACATATATATATATATATATATATATATACAAATATATATTCGAAAATTTTTATTTTTTTCTCTAAAATCATTAAAAATTGTTTTTTTTCACCATTTTCTCATCAAGACTCCCAATTATACATCAATATCTCATTTATTCTATTATTTTCTCTTAAAATTGAATAATTCACCCAAAAATTATATTTTCTTTTCAAAAATTTTATTAATTACTCTAAAAATTTCATAAAAATTCTAAAAATTCAACAATCAATCTCATAAATTATTTTCCTCAAGAAAACACATTTTCCTTCTAATTTCACATATTTTTTCCTCAAATTTGTATTTTTTTTTTCATTTTTCTCATTTTCCTTTAATAAATAATATAAAATTGAGAAAATTGAGGTAAATCCTTATATCCCCATTAAAAATTTTAGAAAATACATATGTCGGACTTGAATATTTTTGTGTATCAAAATATGGGTCGTAACATTCTCTCTCACTTTAAGCAACCCACCTCGATCCTCTCTCTCCTTCTCTTTCTTTTTCTTCCCCTTCTTTCTACTTTTCCTTTCTCTTTCTTTGTGCAACCACCGTACTCGTTCTCTTCTTTTTGCTTTATTATTATTAGTATTTTTCTCCCTTTATTTTTTAATTGCACTTGTATTAATAATTAATAACATATATTTAATTGATAATATATATATATATAGTTTTATGTGATCTTTAAGTAATTTTATTATTTTATCAGTTAATATATATATATAATGTATATTGATATGAATATTTTCTATTTAAGATCAAATTAGCAAATCTATAAATATATATATATATATATATATATATTTTTTTTTTTCTCTAATATAAAATCATAGGTGAAATATATGTATGAGTATATTTACCCTTACGCCTGCATTTGTATAATGTATAATATAATGCTAATTCTAAATTAACATATAGAATAATGTTTGCATATGTAAGTGAATGCATAGCATGTTGAAGAGAAATAAGTAAACAAGAAGTTAGCAATCCAGGTGGATATTATTGCCCCATTCATAAATTTTATTGAAGTTTTATATATTGCATACTATGCGTATATCCTAATTAATTTAGGAGCATACTAGTATGTACATTTATTGTATTGATTTATTTGAATGCATTACGGGTAATATAATGTTGATTGAAATCTTATTAAAGTGCTCAATATATGTGTATATATTATGCATGCTTATTTACTATTATTAGCTTGAATTATACATGATCATGAATACATGCTTATTCAATGATATATAATTATGTATAATTGCATGATATTGATATTATTATGCTATATGATATGGTTTGTGTGTTACACTAAATAAAATATAATAAAGAGTTGAACCACGTGCCAAAGCAATAACCAACAATTAGGTGTCATCGTTGGTGCTCCAAATATTTGATAGATTTGGGTTGACCAAGTGATATTCGATGTCTTATATAATTGTTGATTTTGATAGGACTGATGTGATAGCTAGACATCACTCCGTATAGGGTTTAGATTGGATGACTAGCCATTTGGTGTCATCCTGGGATGATTGATCTCCCATACCACAAAAGGTCACCAGGGTTGAACCTTTTGGTCTTAATGACAACTCTAAACAATTTAATGCCTGAATCGCCTAATGATTAATAAGTATTTGAGTGTATGGCATATTAACTTTTATAATGTTTATAATATGTTGGTATGATCCATTGGGCTCTTTGAGCTCATCCCTTATTTTTCTTTTTCAGGTGAAAGTTAAAGATGGTACTTCATAGCACTAGATCTTTGAAAAGTTTAATATTCATTATATAGGACTATTTTATTTGTTTTATTTAGGGGTCGATTGATAATTTATTAGGAGTCTTATTATTGTTAATTTTCAGTTGTAAAGGTCATGAAGCTTCATTTGATTTATGACTTTATTTTTAGAGTTAATTATTTTTTATTTTTCAACAATTGAATCTTAGATATCAAGATTTGTCTTAATAAGATAGTATTTGAGTAGATTTATGTGTATTTGAAATATTTAAGATATAATTAGGCAAATTCATTTATTCTACTAATACATTAATTATTTGGATGCTTTGAATATTTTGACCACAAAGATTAAAATTTAGGTGCCTTAAGAATGACAACGACTAACTTATTATTTGTTGAGATCCATGACACTGATTGCCGATAAAAAACAAAAGTATCACGCACATCTCTCAAGGATCCAAAATTTTTGCAATTAGAGAAATATTTCATTGTTATATTGAATAAGGGAAATTTATAAAATTTTTCCTATTATTGATGGGTCTTAAAAGGCGGGCTGTTACATTTATTGTTTAAACCAAGAGTGAAGGTGTTATCATTATCTTCAAAAAAACATTGTATTGCCTTCAAAGGCTAAAGGGATGTCTACGCGAAGGGCAAATATATAATCACTATTATAACACCCCGACTCTCAATCGAACCTTCCGACACATGTTATGTGTCGTCGCCCATTGAGAATTGGAATGCTATTTAAAATTTTCCTTCTGTCAAAAATCTTTTTCTTCAAAATAAGTTCATAAATCATTTCCAATGAAATGCTTGAAATTACGTTTCGCTAAAAATAAAAGATCAACATAATTTCACATTAGTTGCATCGAATTTTCACAATTAGATAAAACAAGTTAAAATCAGAAATTGAAAATCATAAATCGCAATTTATGAAGTACAGTTTATGCAGCAAAATTACTTCAATATGAACTTTTATTTAAAACAGTAAATATTAAATATATAATATCGTTAATAAATTGATCGACTGAAATCCAAAACAAATAAATAAATGTAAAACAACAATGTTAAGTTCGAATGAAAATATACATTCAGTATGATTACAATTTAAAATAAACAGGTTAGAACTTCTAATCCTTCTATCTTGGATAACTTCCCTCATGAGGTTTCCAATCCAAAGTGAAGGTCTTCTAACATAGGTTTCAGTACTCTACGTCCATGTGTACCTGAACAATAAAATGGGAGTGAGCTCGAAAGCCCAGTGGATCATTCCTATACATCACATGTATTATACAGACCCAATCCAAAACGTGACAAACACTGTCAAGCATTAGGCGTTTCAAACATTTATTTAGTTTTGGTCAAAGTTTGAGACCGGAAGAGAGTTGAGATGCCTCTCGGTATTCCCCGCGATTTCATCTAATCATAGAAAGTATCGAGTACCATCTAAAATTAGTCATGTTAGAAACCATGATATCACAGCCTAAGAGAGTATATTTAATACAGCTCGTACCATCTCCCAAAGACTTCTAGTTGTCGCAGGCAGCTAAAGGTTGGGAATACCTACGATCTGCCTTGTAGTTGGCCAATCTCAAGTGGTGACATTTCGATCCGCTTCAAGCTCGTCGATCGTACTAATACGTGGATTCTTAATAATTCTTCGTCTTATTTTAGTTTTACAATCAAATTCAATTAAACCAAGTATTACACAATATAATAGAAAATTAATCAAGTAATGCATACTATTGAAAATGATAGTTTACATAAATAAATGATGATATCTAAGTGCATGTTTCCTATTTATGCATGCAATAATTAAATAATCATTCATCACACATCATTCAAGCATACTAAACAATTTCAATCAATTTCCTAATAAAATTCTAATAACCTAGAACTGTTCAAACAAATGCTTTGAATTTTAAATCCATATAATATGTATGAGCAAGGAAATCACACCCACCTAATTTTGTCGATCTTCAGGGCTCCTTGCTTTCCTTCGAGTAATCCAGTACTCTAAAATTGTAAATTCTGTAATACAACAATTCATAAAAATTTTCTAAGTTTTCTACTTCACATTCAATCTCATTCAAAATTATTTCTAAGCCTAAATAGTTTCTAAATTTATTATAAAGTTTAAATATCGATTTCAACTATTTTCGGGTTATTCCTAAATTCTAGAATTTCATATAATTAAAATAAAACAATTTCTAAGTTATTTGAATTTCTTAATTTGAAATTAAAGCTTTAATAATTAATTTTCAAACTTCTACAATTTATTTACTTCTAAAAAGATTATTTAGTTCCGAACAAATAATTTAAAATACTAAAACATAAATTTGGGTTCTAAAAATAAATAATTTATGTTTAATAAATCTTATTTTACTTAAAATAAGATTTTTATACCTAATATTTGAACTAAGTTCCGAATTTCTATTTTAGCACATAAAAATTCCTAACTACTCTTTTAAAAATAGATTATTTATCTTCAGGTATTAAATTTAAATTATGAATTTCATAAATTCTATGTTCTAAATAAAATTATTTTATCTTAAGACTTTTTCTTAAATAATTTAATTAATTTTTAATTGAATAAAAAATTTTAATATTTATTATTCATGTCTTACCTCTAAGTAAAATTAGATTTTTAATGTTCGAAACTCCGAATTTCCTAAACTTCGATATTTATATTCAAGCATCTATAAATAATATTTCTATTAAAATATTTAATAAAGTTTTAAATTTCTAAATTTCATTTTTTGAATCCAGAATCAAAGAAAAATAAATTTTTAGCTATTTAAAATTTAAAATCAAATATAAAATTTTTATATCTTTCAGATCATTCTTCGTCGCGCGAATGACGCCAACGACTAAAATTTCATTGTCGAAGATTTTCTTTTGGTTCGAAACGGATCAGCTGCTTCGTGCGTACGTCGCAACAATGCCCACAAATCAGATCTGAAATCAAGCCCAAATTTTTGCACTAAGCACTATTGATTTTCTTCTTCTCCATCTCTAGCACGCATGAGCAATGAGATGAACCAAACAACAAACATCCAGCACTGAAAATCCAGCGAGGTATGTTGCCGCACCAAAAATTCCAACACTCACGGCTGCCGTCCCTCTTCAAAAAATGCAACAGCCGCTGTAAAACCAGAATTTCTGGTTTTCATCTCCTTCGTTCATCACGTTCATCCTCTTTGTGTAGAAAATGGACAACAATGGATCAAAACGCACACAGAGCTGGATTTTTTGTTCCTCTTCAACTTATCATCATCTTCGTTCTTCTTCTTTGTTTGAACATGGTAGCACAACAAACCAAAATCAAACACAAACCCAAAATCACAAAATCTAAAGAAACGCCCAAATCACACATCACGAATCACGTTCATCATCCTCTTAAAAGATTTTTTCCTTATTCATGATTCACTGTTAAAACACATAACAAATTATCTGCAGCTCCTCTTCATCCCTTTGAACCCAAAACGCACTAGATTTTCATCCTATCTTCTTTGTTCGTCCAACCAAACACCAACCAGCAAAAGCTACAAAACAGAATTTGATTCTTCTTGTTCATTTTTCATTCTTCCTCTGGTATTAACAACCATAAAACTAAAAAAAATAAATAAAAAATCTAGTCGTTGTGTGACACCCCAAAACTTTTCGATTATGGGTCAAACAAATAAATAAATAAATAAAATAAAATATTTTTTAATAAAAAAAATAATAAATAAACAAAAATATTATTTCCAATGCATGGGTCATGATTTAAAAAAAAATAAATAAATATAATTATGTTAGGGTATAAAAGAAACAAGTAATGATATTGTTAAGTTTATTATAAAGTTTTAAAGTAACCAAGTGGAGAAAAAAAAGTTTGAAAATTCTAGAAATTGAAGGAGGGTGCTTGGGCGGTGATGTAGCTTCTTTAGGACGATAGAGAGGTTATAAAACAGGGAGAAAGAGGAACGAGCTGCGTTGCTGTGTGTGATAAATTGAAGAAGTCGTTGGGTGCTGCTGCTGCTCGAACCATGGCCGTCCTTGCTACAGACTGAAGAAGCAGCCGGTGACGTTGGCTGGTGAGACGAACAGAGGGAAGGAACCGAGCTGTTGTAGCACGTAATGGAAGTGGAAAAAAGATCAGCTGCTGCTGAGTTGAAGATGAGGAAGCTGTGCTACTGGGTGGATGAAAAGAGAGGAAGGATGAACAACAGTTCGGTTTCAGTCATGGTCGTGGTTTGCTGGGTTGAGGAGTTTAAAAATCTGGGTTAACACCAGAGAACAGAGGAAGAAACGGTACAGGGGAGTTATGTTTTCTCTGGTGGTGGTGGTGCTGGCTGGGAGTCACAAACAGAAGAGGAGAAGGAAAGGATGAAGTTGTTGGCTTGGTGGCTGCCGCTGCAGGAAGAGGAGGAACAGAGAAGAGAAGATGAAGAAGAGGCTACAGGTTATCACTGCTGCGGTCCCCTGGTGCCGAACAAAGTAGAAGATGAAGGAAGGAGACCAGCTTCGCTAGTTTTGCCGTCCGTTGCTAATGCTCCAGGTTGTTGCTGCTGTTGGACGTGAAAAATGAAGAAGAAACCATGCAGGGAGGAGGAACGGAAAATAGGGGCGACGTGATGCTGCCGGTTGGTGTTGTTAGGAGGAAATGAAGGAATGGCAGCTACTGGTTTGTAAATCATGGAACAGAGGAAGGAGAGGATGAACTGAACAAGAGAAGTTGGGATTTCGGTTGGTGCTGGTTGTGATCTAATGGCCATGCTTAATAAATTGAAGGATGAAAGCAGAGCAACACGACTCTGCTATTGCTGCTACGGCCGAAAGAAGAAGAAGCAATACAAAGAAGGAGTTTTGATGTTGTTGGGTTGTGATTGTGGGGTCTCTGTATTCGGCAACCGATGAAGGAAAGGAAAAATGGCTAGGTTTGGGTATTTTCAGATTGGTGATCGAACTTTTGGTAAATTGAGCAAACCAGTTTCTGGTTTGAGGTTTTCCAGTACGTAGGTGTATGCACTTGCTGGTCCGTGATGAATATTTGTGGCATACAAGTTGTTGATTCGTTGGGTGGACTGTGAGTAGTGATTTGCGTTGTGAGATTAGTATACCGATCGGAGATAGAATGGTTACTAGTAAGATGATGGCTGCCATAATGTATGGGGTGTGTGTTTTATAGTGGCGGTGAAGAACAAAACACTTCCAATAGCTGGTTCATGATTTTGAGAGTTTGAAATGGGTTGTTTTAGCATATCTAATTTCTGGTGGCGATTGAAGAATGACGGGGTGATCAACGTGATGAGGTCCATGGAGTAAGGATATAGTTCATTGTTGGCGTCTTTCGTGTGAAGAAGATGATGCGAGATGAAATTATTTTAAATGATTTTAGATAGGAAAACAAAATAAAATTAGAAATTTGAAAATTAGAGGCAAATAAAAAGTTAATAAATCAATTGTGAAAACTAGTTTAGAAAA
>JAJIYU010004603.1:0-23935 GCA_030144865.1 Tinospora cordifolia
CCGTTCTCGGTCAGCCTTTGTGATTTCCCATTTTTGCCTATGTCAGCCAAGCGAAATGCCCTGTTCCTTCAAAATCAAGACATTACCAGTTACTCTGCAAAGCCGTCTCCTCTTCCTAACTTCGCAGGTTTCGGCGATTTCGCCGGTTCATTTCTTCATGCTTTTCGGTGGAAGCTATGGTTATTCTTAGGCTTTATCAAGATTCTTGAATCTAAGTGAATTTTTCTCCTATTCGGCTGTGATCTCAAAGGAGAAAAGAAAGAAGAGTGAAGAAAGAGGAGAGAAAGACAAGCCCTAACTTCTGAGAGAAGGGAGAGACGGAGATGAAGACTTCGAACAGAGGATTCAGCATTGCTGCCAATGCGCAGAAGCTGGATGTAGATAACAGGATTTCCCTACGTTACTACTATCGGATTGCCGATAACCTTCTCAAACAGGTTTTGACTCGATTCTTCAATTTCTTATTCGAAGAAATCGAAAGATTTTGCTTAGTTTTGTCGGTTTCTCGTTGATTTGATAGGTTCGATCCGGAATTTGGTTGTAGGATGTGAAATATTGCGTTAGGATATAGGTATGGTAATGTAATTAAGTTGTGTTTGATGGCCTTAGGTCGAAATTGGATTGGAAAAAACCTGTGGTTGTTTGGTGTAGTAAGAATGTGTTAGAGTTGGCGCTTGGAAGAAGAGACTTGTTTTATGCTTCCTCTAGTGGAAACGACTTCTATTTATTTATTTTTTTGTGAAATTTCGGTTTACCATTGACATTTTCCTGTATCGATACATTGTGCTTTGTAATAATTGATATGTTCTTTATTGCTTGCTTTCTCATGCACACTTTCACTGAACATGTTGTTGTAATAAGGTTTTAAATTTTAAATGGGTCATATATTTGGTTTCCTTATATACACCTTGAAACTTGCAGGTTGCAGCAACAGTGCTTATTTTTAATGTCCCTTTGTTAAGTTCGTGGAATGGGGAATCTGACAAGAAGAAAACTTTACGCTGCATTTGGTTCATGATCTGGAAAAGTGGAATACAATCCTGGAAGTTAAAACCGAAAGTGGCTTTTTATTGTTTAACGAGAGCAACATTAATTTTTGAATAAAATATTGGAGAAATCTTTTTAGGTTTAGCAACTAATAGAAGTCTAGACCTTAGGATTGCTAGGACTTATATAGTAAGAAACTACAGGTCTGCAAAATTTAAGGCTCCTGCAAATGTAGTTAATTAAAATTCAACAAAGTTAGATACTCAAATCCTACTAAAATTATCTGCCAAATTATGCTTGCTCAATTGTATGCTGGAATGTATTTGGGCATTTAGCATAGAATGCCGAAGCATCCCTCTCTTAGTATCGTGCAATACTGAAATTTTAAACATTGTTATTGGAATCTTAAATCGAATTCTTAAGATGTTTACTTTCAATTTAAAGACTTAAATGTGTTATGCGAAGTTAAAAATATGTAATTACTTATTGGACTTTAAGATTCACAATTTCTACAACTATGCGTTTGGATCACTATTAGCTTTATGGTCATATTTTATTTTGTTTTGTTTACTTTAGTTGATTTTTCATTCTGTCTGCTAAAGTTTTGCAAAACGCATATGCAGGCTGACATCTATCGGGAAGAAAAAAATGTGATAGATCTGTACATTATGCTCTTAAGGTTTTCTAGGTGAGAAGATATCATAAAGCATTTCCTTTCAAAATATTGTTTGACTACTATGCCTTTCTGAATTATATTTTAATCATCCAAATTCGTGAAAAGCCTAAGCTCCAGTGCCGTTTGATTTGGGTTGTCCCATGTTGTACGGATTTTTTTCTATTTCTAGAAAGTTCTGTTTGATCTGATGCTTTTTATGTGCTCCAGCTTAATCACTGAAACTATACCATGCCATCGAGATTACAAGGATTCCCTTCAAAGAGAAAAGATTTTATTCAGGAAGGTAAAATGTCTTATTTACTACTCTATTGCAGAAAATGTCTTGGTTATTATAGTCATTAACTTCTTCTGTTTCTGGTCTCTCTATGTAGAAATTATTGAATGCCATGAGTGAGTTGGAGGTTTTGAAGCCAGTAGCAAAACAACAAATTGAGGAATTGGACAGAACAAATAGAAATCAAATAAATAGATTGGCATATCAGCAGAAAAATGATTATTTTGACTCTTCATTAGAGTGGCCTCCTGTCAAAAAGGAAATTTCAAAAAGCTACGAGGTCATAAAGGTATGTGCCTATCGATCTAGTTAGTGGGTTCTTTCCTTGTATCATTTGCATTTTTTTCTGGTTTATGTGTGGTCTTGCCAGTCACACATTGCAAATCTGACAGGCTTCTCCACCTGTTTGGCAACAAGGTCAATATCAAAGTGCACGAATTAGACCAGTTGGCTTCTTAAATCCTAGGCCTGTGGAAGATCAGTTGCGTAAGTTGTAAGTGTTCTTGTAATTGGTTCATTGGATCACTAGCTTTTGAAAGGAATATCTGGGGTTTTAACTGTTTTGTTTAAGTGTATTCCAAATGCGGACAGGGATACGTTCTTCTTTTAGCTACATTGCCTCATTGATTATAGTGTTGATTTTTTTTTTTTTTGGTTTAGCTTCTTAATTGAGAAGTTCTTCTTTGAGTATATGGTTATTGTCTGTTCCTATTGTCTTAGTGCTTTTGTTTTTTAAAGACCGAAACCTTTCTTTTTTCTTTCTTTCTTTTTTTTTTTTGAAATTTTTTTAATTTGGTACCAAATGGGTCCATAGTTTTTTGAGAAAATATTGGTTGTGAAAGTATCAAACACACAACTTCCTTATTTTCTTTAGAAAATCTGTTATTTTCTCCAAAAAATAGCAAATTTCCTACCTATCAACTGGCTTAGTGGACCGGACTACCTAATGAATTGGCTGATCTCATTATCTGAATCATCTATTTGAATCCATGGATCTTTTTCAGGATTCTTTCATTATAAAAGCATGTCATTTATGGGTCTATTTGAATTCCTTTCATGGGGGTGAACTCTCTCTAAACCCTAAGCCTAGAACTGGAGGTCTGAGAGAGAGAAAACGATGTTTTGGAGTGAGAAGGAATTCAAACTGAGCATAAGCTTTTGGAGAGTGTTGCCAACGTATGCTTACACACCGAGAATGATGTTAACATTATCTTGGATCAAGTGACAAGAAAATCATTCATTTTGAGAGATTGGCCCAGTCTAAGAAGTTAGAATTTTGTGGTGAAGTTGGCAGAGGAAAGATGAGAAAAAATTCCACTCAGTGAAACTGAACCGAAGCAATTGAATCTCCATTTTACTAATAATTCAACCTGGACAAACAACTGATGCGAGGCAAACTTGACCATATTAGATCATTGAAAAGTGGCTGATTGTTGCACTAGTCTTCATTAGGAAGAATCAAAGTAGATGCCACAGTGGCAGCTCGTTCGATTTCTTGGACTGGCTAGTGGTCATTTTGAGGAATAGGATATGTTAGATATAGTTGAACAAGGTTTAGCAAAATAGAAAAGATTCACAAGATAATGTAAATATATTACAATGCGGAAATATAGGAAAAACAATCATCTATGAACCATCTTTTATGTATTTGAATAATAATGCTGAGCTCTCAAGCTACAAATTGTGCATATCAATTGCTTGAATTGTCATGTCTGTGTACCCCACAATGTTGTAGCAACGTCAAACTCACAAATAATAATCTCACTTGTCTCATTCTTTTGGAAATTGTTCTCTTCTTCATTGCTACGTGCTAAGAAACAATGGTTATTATATGAGATTACTATTTAATTTACATGCTTGTGCGATGATATTACTTACTAGAGGATATATTGTAATTCAGATGTGTCCAGGTCAAAATAGAAAATACTTAACCTCTTAGAAAACTTTCCAGTTGTAATCACTGGTTTTTTTTTTTTCAGAACCTTTCATTTATTTAATCTTTTAATGGCAGAATTTAATTTTGTATGATGTCCCTTTCTTCAATTATCTGATTATATTTTAGGATGGAAATGGATGGTAAATTCTCAAGTGTTTGAAATGCTAATAGTCATCTTTTGCTGATACTTTTGCCTTTGTTTGATTGATTGGCAGGTCTCTTGGCATCCCACGCCCAAAGGAAGAGACTCTATCAAGACACTCCATTTTAGGTCCAAATGGGCTTCGGGGGCAATGGCAACCACCCATAAGCAATATAGGGGTATCATGTCTACTGTTTGTTTTGCAGAAACCATCTTATCTTTTCCATTTTTGTTATTTGGCAGATCCTGTGCTCACTCTTTCATTATGGATGCAGGTCCAATATCCTAGCAATATAGACTTGACTCCAATTGAAATCCCAAGGTTAGCCTTTGACTAAACAATCGAAGGAATATGTGATAGCCATGACATATGTACGCAACTCCCTGGATGTTTACCATCGACTAGCTTTTAAAATTGTTCTTAGAGTTTTTAAATATTTTTTTTATTATTGTTTTTTTATGACGTGGTAGTGTCTGGGCTTAAGCCCGACTAATCCACCATGGGGTGCACACACTTGCCCTAATGCCAGGACTCGAAAGACTACAGGAGACTCATGGTGGATGGGTGACTTGACCTAAGACGTAAGACTCAGCTTCATGCTGTTAAGGGGTTGTAATCCGAGGCGACCATTATAGAAATGCCCCTAGGGGCATAGACTCAATTGGTAGATGGGTGACTTGACCTGAGACGTAAGTCTCAACTTCGAGGTGTTGTATCTAAGGCGACCATTGCACCAATGCTTCTAGGGGCATATAGTTTTCTAAATGTTATTAAGGCTTGTCCAATTTTATGCCTCATGATGCCACCATAAGGTTAGTGTAGCATGGGCAAGGTGAATGCTTGGTGTTTTTACCAAATTTTTTTCTTTGAGGCACTCACCTTTGCAGCCTTTCACAAGAAAAGCTCCTCAGTGTTACTGTCAACTAGAGTCTAATAACAGTAATCTAAAATTGTTAGCTTGATTTTCTGATTTTTAATAGTTGATTCTAATTAGAACTAATATTCTAATTCCAATAGCAATCACTTTGAACCTATGATATTTATATTTCTCCATTTCAATGTAAGTTTATTATTATTAACCGTAGATGAGCAAATGTGAATTAAAATTATCCTTTCTCTTGCTTTCTGCCAAGGCTGTCCAGCAATGATTGGTTGTGGAAAGACCTATTGAAGGTTTACTCTATCTTCAATTATGATATTTAAGCTCATATTCTTATGTTTTCTTCGCTGATGGTCTTTTAAGTTAAACAATATTGTATTCTCTCTTCATAGGAACGAAAATTTGACTTTGCCTTAAACTTTGTCAATTGAAATTATAATTAATTTGAAGAGTTTGAGAAATTCGAAAGAAATTTTGGAAAAAATTGTCAACTTAGAAAAGTTCACAAAATACTATGTAAATTCTGAAATATCTACAATTTCTATTAAAAAAATGATGAAAACAAACATAAATAAATAAATTTTATTTATAAATGTTTACATATAATAGTTTTGAACGTGTATTTTAACATTAATAATATTTAATTTACATCGCACGTGTTACTTAAAAGAAAACTATTATTAAAAAAAAGAAAAAAGAGAAACTTATCGTCAAATCTTAATGGTCTTACAAACATAAGCGCTATTTCTATTAATTGCTAGTTTGCTAGTTGCTACAAGCTATCGATTGCAATAGATACTTTTTGTTTCTCATTTTTCTCTCAACGTCTTTCCTCCTAGGCTTTCACCTTATTTTTCTCTTCTCTCTCTTCTCTATTGTCTCTTCTGCAAGCTACAACATATTCTTTTTTCTTGGACAGTTACTTGCTAATTGCATATATCTTGCTCTTAATCTTCTTCATTTATAGAGAGAGATTTTTTTTAATGATAATCCCTATGATTATGCAGAAAAATTTCTTTACACCACATAGATTTTTCATAAAAAATGCTTTTTTTTTACAGCTTTTATGAATTTTTTTATGCAAAAATTGTCGAAACTTCGATTTTAGGTGAACTTCACTAAGTTTTTAAAGATTTTGACGAAATTTTGTTATTTTACAATTACTCGTGAACTTCACTTCGATTGTCCAAATTACCTAATTAATTTGGCAAATTTCCTTAAAATTCGGCTAATTTTCATACCATGCTCTTCAAATCATTGGACCCTACACTCATAAGTCTTGTATTTGTTCCTTATTGTTAATAATGGTTGTTGGGTGAGGCATATAGGATTTGATATATGCGGCATGTTGTAAATAACTGACGTGGGATGCAGTGTTGAAAAAAAGAGAAATGTAGCTGTGAGGTGGGGCATGGTAATGTTATATGGATAAAATGAGATAATGGTATCATGAGGCACATCATGTGCGAGATGTGGGATGGGTGAGTCTAGTTTGATGACAGAACCATGGAACTAATTTCCAGAAACTAAGGTAAAGGAATTTGGGAAGTTGGGTGGCAAACACGCTTCTTTGTCAACGACTTAAAAGCCTCTAAGTTAAATATATATAAATATTTCTTTTGTACTTTCTATGAATGCTTTAATTGAAATGGATGTACAATAATACAAATATTTTATTTTAGTTAACATATAACATTTTTATATATACTAGTTGATTTGTACTTGGCATGTTTGTATTTTATTATTTGTTGATTAATATTTTAATTGTTTTCGTAAAAAATTTAATTTATAGTTATGGCTAGTGCTTATCTTTATTTTTGATAAAATTTATCAATTTTCGTTATGAGTAGCAATTTAATAATACTATAATAAGATTAAAAGCAAATTTGGAGAAATTTCAAATAAGTGAGTCTAAAAATTGGAGACATTGAGGGAGGTCAAAATTCGTTAAGTTAGTTAAATTTCTATGTCTACTCACTGTAATTAACTTTTAAGATTAAAAAAATAATAATCATATTCAAAATAAAAATAAAAAAATAAAAAATAAAAACATTAATAAAGTAATAATAAACATAAAATAAAATAAAATAATAACAACAATAATATATTTCTTAAAAAATATGATATGGTACTATCTTACATCTCAGTTTTGCTAACGAAGAGGATATATGATACAATTGAATAATATTTTAGCAGTTTACAATATCATACAATGTGGAATTTTATTCTATTTGAAGTGCAGACATGATGTTTTGTCCTTGAGTTTTCCTGGATTGTTTAATTTATTCTGTGGTTTGCATGTGACAACAGATTGCAGCAGCCTTTGCAAGATGGATCTACAATGGAAAAGGACAGCCATTTAGGACTTGAAAGAACAACTTTTGAATCTGTCCTTTCATTGAATGTCGATAATCAGAACACAAGTGCTGATGATCCATGTTCATTGAATTCGTTCGATAAAGTAGAGCCTACAATTCAAATGGATATTGTCAGACAACCATCTCCTCCACCTGTTCTGGCAGATGTGCAAGATTTGATATCTGTTATGTCCCCCCAGGTTTCTGACTTGGGAAGCAAATTGGAAAATCCTATACAGGATGAGCTGGTTTGCTCCAAATCTCCTTTGGAATTGCATATTGTGAGATTCTCAACTTTGTCCTGTCCGTTTATGAATTTGTTTACATATCTTACTACTTGGCGACTTGGCATTATTTGAAGAATGCCGTTGTTATTTATTTATTTCTTAAATCATATTTTCCATTTTATTAGTTTTGAAAGGTTTCAATATAAAGCTTGGTTGCACACTTTTTATATACAAATATGCTTAAAATAGTTGCATATTTTATCTTTTCAAAGCATAAAGTCTGCAAAAGACTTTCTTTTTATTGCAATAGCATCTATGACATAGTTATTGATGATACACAGTGATTACTCATTAATTTCATCACCAATATGTTCTGATGATATGCAGTAATTACTCGTTAATTTCATCTCCAATATGTTCTGCTTCAGGATTTATTGTTCTTGCCTCTCCATCTTCTTGTTCTGCATTATGAACTTTATAGGTGTATATATATATTAAAACTCTTGAGGGACTAGTGCTTCAATTACTTTCTTAATATGTAGGCCTTACTTTGCCAATTTAGTTCAAATTACCTAGTTATTTAGTACTTAATATAACATTTTCCCCCTCTGCCATTTGCTTTTCCAGCCCTAATGTGGTGGATGTGCATCCCATTCTTGTATTCCTGTCTTATCTCCCTCTTTTTTGTGTGTGTTTTCTTTTCCAATTTATACATTTATCCATACAATCATGTCTTATCTTCACAGTCAACATCAATGATGGACAACTTCATGCTGCTGGCAAAGGTGAATACTAATAGGAACCTGGAAACCTGTGGTGTTCTTGCAGGTTCACTTGTAAGTTCTAAATTTATCAACCTAGTACTTTGTGTTACAATTCTCATTGTTATCCTCTGTATGGATCATTGTTGTTCTAATTTCCGTCTTTTGCAGAAAAACAAGAAATTCTTCGTGACTGCTCTCATTATACCAAAACAAGAGTCGACATCAGATTCGGTAACTCGCTTTTGTTTTTATGTTGGGCAGCAACATGTCATGTCTATTCTATTCTGTTGGTTATATTTGATTTACATTTTTTGGGATTGCCAAACATAGATACTTTTTCTTTTCAGTGTCAGACTATGAATGAAGAGGAAATATTTGATGTCCAGGACAAACAGTCCCTTTTTCCTCTTGGGTGGATTCATGTGAGTGTCTTGTAGTCTTTAATGCTATAACTACAAATTCGAAGTCAGTTTACTGTTTTTTTTTGCTGATTTTGATCTCAAATCCTTTTACTTATTTGTATATCATACTTTCTTGCGACCACAAAGAATTTTGTTACTTGCTTGTTATAATTTTTCATGTTAATGTGGTTCCCCCCCCGCCCCTCTTCTCTTGTAGAAAATCCAACTTTTCCTTTCCTGTAGTTTTTTTGCACTCTATTTGGCTGTCTTCTTGTACTGACGCACATCAAGTGCAAATCTAAGTAATTCACGTACTTCCCAGTAGATTGTTATTAGCATAAACAATAGTAGATTATGTTAATAATGTTCCACAAAAGATTACAAAACGATATCCACACTTCATTCTCAATATGAACACAAAAACAGAAAAGAACACACCAAGATGATCTCGGTTAGGGAAACATGTTATGAGCATGACAAGCATCCTTTCCAACTACACATCCAATCCAAGTTAAGATAAAATGGAGCATAACTTAGCTGCATGTGTGTAATTTCAAGCAAGCAATTTTGTATCCTCCCAAAATCTATTCGTCTCTTTCCTGTTATCATGAAAGGTGCTATTGTTCCTTTCAAGCCATAAGCTCCATATAGTTGCAAGATAGCGCCATTGGCAATGAGAAGACAGTCGTCAGTGGAACTTGAAACTGAGATAAGGCCACCTGAAAATGTCAGCCATCTGTTCCAGATATCTGCAGCATACTGGCAAAGGAAAAATATGTGATTTCTCCTTCATTGTGACATAAAACTCAACAATTTAGAGAAATATACAGATAGGTTAATTTCCTTGCAGCAGTTCTGTCGTGTTAAGGATTTTATGCAAAATGAGCCAGGAGAATCTTAGGTGGAATTTGTGAATAGCATAAAGTGTCCAATACAATGTTATTAGATTATCATCAACTCATTTTGTGGCTAATGTATCTCTTAAGTTTGTTTATGGATATATTGGATGGAGATATGAATGTGCTAGTAGATTCTTTATTTATATAAATGATCTTCTTGATGAAGAAATCTTAATTAGTAATTAAAATCATTTAAGTTATGGATCTTCAATACGAGGTGGAATATTCATGTGGTATCCTCTTCAAGTCCTTGATTTGTGGTGGGGCCCTTTTAATAATTTTATGATGGAGCTTTAAAGGTTTTTCAAGGTGGGAATGTAAGATTTGGATCATGTTCCCATTGGCTATGTTTTGTTGGTTTGGTTTTCTAGGAATGAAAGGGGTTGTTGACAACGTGGATAAAGGCTATAACAAAATGAGCTGGTTCTTGTGGGATAGACCCTTTCCACGGTTTCATGTTAAATTGACCTGTTTAATTTGACATGGTACGTTATTAGGATTAATGGGTTGGAATATTGTGGCTTCATGGGTATAGATAAATTACAAGCTGATGAATTGAGTGTAATAGGAATAGAATGTTAAGATGAATATAAATCATATTTAAGGATAAGCTAAAAAGTGGTCATATTTTAGAATTGCAGGATAGCAATTATTAGGGATAAAATGAGATAGAACTGATTAAGAAAGTTCGGACATATGCAATGAAGACCATTAAATGCCCTAGTTAGGAAGAGTATAGTAATTTGGACATATGCAATGTATATTTTCTTAGTATGACTAACTACCATGATGTAAAGTCAGAAGCTGTAGCTTCTTACTTTATTCAAATCTTTGCATAATTTGTGAATCATTAGGATATTTTTGAGGTTCAACTTGGTGTTTTATATTTTTGAGGTGCAACTTGGTGTTTTTAGTTTCGAAGTCAATCATAGAAGAAGTCTTTGGCAATATAAGAGAAAAGTTGGTGTTGGTGCTATGTTTGATGATGTGGTGAACATGTGTTGATCTGTTCTAGAACTTGCCAGAACAGTAGACGGGATGTCAGATGACCTGAGAAAATAGAAAAGAATGAAGAGAAACTATTGCAAGGAACACCAGTGTGATGTTGGCTAAAGATAATTTGAGGCCTAAGTCAGTTGAGATCTCCAAAGAGCAAATTCATATTAAAATTGTTAGAGAATTGCAAACCTCTCTTTGTGGGGTTTGTGGGGGCATTTACAGAGAACAAACCAGGCTTTGGTTTGTAGTAAACTCAGTCAGAGTGGTATTGGGAGACCTTATTTGTCTCTTTGTAGAATTTAGAGAGTTGAATGATCCTTATCGTTGTCCAAGTAGTGCAGAATACAGGTATATCACCATGACTTACAACTCGTGCTTAGCATACACTTCTATCTATCCTTATTCGTTGTTTATCCATAATACAAGTCCCAGCTTAGGATGTTGAGCTGATTGTGGCTTTAATGGGGACAAGTTGATACTCATCAGTCATCTCCTATATGAGAATAGAACATCCCATATCCAGATTGGTGACTGACATTGATATTGCTTCTACGTCAACTTAGGTCATGGCCATAATTCTTTTTTCCCAGGTCAACACTTGTCGTGCATCCTATCAATCTGGATCATACATGTGTTTGCCAAAATTAGTATTGTGAAGGCGGAAAGACGGAGCTAGGTGATAAGCCTCTATAAGGCAAGGCCTAGGCGGGTCTAATATAGACCACAATATATATCTATATGTACTTTATTAATTTAGGGTTAAAAAAAAACTCAAGTTCCCCCCCACCCCCCACCACCACCAAAAAAAAAAAAAAAGAGACAAATTGCAACTGACCTCTTATAGTGCCTAGGTTGCTGCATAGGTACTTGGTGGGCTAGGTGCCCAGGCAAATGACCGTTAATCAATTTTGAAAAACACCTATTTTTTAGCAAAAAATTGAACACTGTTTTGGAAATCCTTTGAACTACTGCATTTCGATGTTTTCTGATGCAGAAAATTGTATCCAGATCACTAACCAAGAACCTGAATAGGGCCTTAGTTTCCTGAATATTTGATCATGGTGAATCTGGAAATGCATTTTTAACAGTTCAATAATTTAGTGAATATCCACATTCAAGATTAGAAAAGGATCTTGACTACAGCTTTTGCCTTTCTTTCATTCATTTTAGTCAAGATTTCTGGGGAACCTGATGGAGTTAGCACCACGTAGAAACATTCCCTCTAAAGCAACTGTTACTATGAATTACAAAAATTCTGTTGTAGCTATTTCTTTGGATAATAAGATTGAGAGAGTAGATTTATTTTACATCCTTAATAATAGTGGTAAATAATGATAATGTGGTCATTTTTCTGTTCAAAGGGGAAAAAGAAAGAAGAAGGGAAATATAGATCTATTATGGAGCTTTTTTTTTACACTTACAACTTTATACTTGTAAATTGATTTTTTCATTGGCATTATTCCTTGATCAAGTAGTTTCATTCTATTACCTAAATCTTGTTCTTCAATTCTATTGTTTCTGAAGCTTATCATGTGTTAATCTGGAGGAGCTTATTTTTTTTTCCCTTGTCAATCATGTGTTATTTTTGTCTTCGTCTTACATTTTTAACATTTTCAAGTTGTGCTCTGTTTTCTCAATAGTACACATGCTATGAAAATTAGCCGAAATTCGTCAAAATTAGTCAAATTAATTAGGTAATTTGGACAATCGAAGTGAAGTTCGCCTGTAATTATAAAATTACAAAATTTCGTTGAAATCTTTGAAAAATTGGCGAAGTTCACTTAAAAAAAAAATTGTATAAAAGCTGTGAAAAAGATCATCTTTTAATGAAAGAATTTATGTGGTGCTCAAAGATTTTTTTTTAGTATAATTATAGAGATTATATAAAAAAAATTATTTTCTATAAATGAAAAAGATTTAAGGCGAGATATGTATAAATAGCAAGTAGCTATCCAAGAGAAAGAAGAACAAACTGTAACTTGGAAGAAGAGACGTTAGAGAGAAGAGTGATAAGAGAAAAATAAGCTAAAAGCTTAAGATGAAAGACGTTGAGAGAAGAAAGAGAAAGGAAAACCAAGGTTTATGTTTGGTAGACCATTAGGGTTTAACGATAAATTTTTCTTTGTTTCTTTCTTTTCTTTAACAATTTTAAGTTAACACGTGCGATGTGCATAAAACATTGTTAATGTTAAAATACATGTTCGAAACCATTATATGTATACCTGTATATGTAAACTATATTTATTATTTTATTTTTGATATTTTTAATGGAAGTTCATATTTTAGCATTTATATAGTATTTTTTTTTTGAATTTTTCTAACTTGATAAATTTTTACAAAAATTCTTTCAAATTTCTCGAACTCCTCGATATAATTCTCATTTTCAAAGGTCGAAGTTTGGGGTGAAGTCGAATTTTCGTTCCTTGATAGTGCAATCAATAGTCATCTTACTTTGTGTTGTGACATTAGTGAATTTACATTTGATTCTTTCCTTTTTTATGCTTTCCAATTTGCCCATGTTAACATTCTTGTTATGAAATGCATACATTTAAAGTTCCAACCAAATATTTATGTGGGCATGATGGCTGCTATAACCATTTATTGATATTTATGTTTTTTTTCTTAAATATTTTTGAGATAGAAGGTAGATTTCCAAACATGAGTTCTTTGAGGACACCTATATTTGTTGTTTCCATCTTTCTTTCTTTCTTTTCCTTTTCTTTAATATATTTTTTTGTAATTTGAAGAAACAGAGAAACATATATTGGTTATCATAATGGTGCGCAGAGACAACAACCGATGGAGCAAAAGTAGCTTGTAGAAACAGTTGGATGGGGGTCAAGGGTATTAAACTGGAAAAGTGAAGTATTCATACCTTCGGCAAGATTGGTGAATAGTGCGGTGGTCTCTTGGATATAGCCACAATCACAAGCTCGTTGGCATCCATGAAATTGGCGTTTCTGCAACTTCGAGGACACGATTCCGGCTTCCTTCCCAAGGAGTTTGACATCTATGACAAAGATGGAGTGCAAGAATTAAGGCTGGTGGAGATTGAACGGAACTGGGGAGCGGAGGTCAAAGAACTTAGACAACAAATTCTGGATCAGTTCACTGGAAAATATTTGAAGAAGATGTTTGAGATCGGAAAAGGAAGGTCCGGTGACTGGAGATAGTTGGCCATTGCTATATCCGGTAGTGAGGAAGATGATATGTATCTCGAGAACGAAGACGATGAGCTTGACTCAGAGAAGCAGTACATGTCAGGCGGCAGTGCAGAGGAAGCAGCGGTTGTAGGGAGGGAAGCAAATGGGAAGGGGACAACGGAGTTTGCTGACGTGGTGAAAATCAGAAAGGGGCCCATAGCTAAACGTTCGGCTTTTAAAAAGGTGGATTGGGCTCATCGAAAGGAAAATGTCCACCAAGAGAAGGGCTGGAATCGGAGAATGAGAATGGGCTGAGGCCCAAAGACACAAGTCCAAAGAAGCAGTTAAGTGGGCTAGGAAGTGTCGAAACCCACAACAAGAACGGCTTGCACAAGTTAAAAAGGGCGCGGCCCATTCTGCATGTGTACCAACGAACAAAAAAGAAAGAGCTTATGGGCTTAAAAGCTACGGGGGCTCAATGGGGACAATATGAACAGGAAAGTGAACTGGACCCAGGGACGAAATCTGAATACCCAGATCCACAGGAACGAGAAGGCTCTGAACGAGTTCCAGATACCAAAACACGGACGTTGATCTCATAGGGGTGGACACGAGACCAGGAAGCGGCTCAGAGCCACAGGATGAGCATGACCACCTTCAGGTACGCACCTCTGACTCTAACTCTACCGAATCTACTTCCTCGAGCGAACTAGAGGGCCATCCACACGAGACAGAATCAAACAAGAGAAATAGTGTTGGAGGACAATCCACTGAGCACGCTGCGCAACATCCTTATGAAAGTCTCATATCAGAAGGAGAACGACATATGATGCAACAGACAGAAATCAGACATGGTGAAATGATCTCACAACAACAAGAGTATGAAAGGGTTAGTGACTTCTTGCTGTTGATCAATGCGCAATTGATCAGAGTTCAGTAGGTCAGTCTGGTGCTTATTGGGGGTTTCTCTTGTTTCTAGAAGATTCTAAGCTGGAATATACGGGGATGCGAGTCTGAGCCAAAGAAGAGACTCATCAGATCGACGATCTCAGCAGCTAAAGCTGATTTGATTACGCTCCAGGAAACCAAGAAGGATCGCGTTGATCTAAATCTGATATCTCAACTTTTGAAGAGAAAATTTGTGGGGTGGGCAAGCCTTTCTGCAGAGGGTACAGCAGGCGGAATTCTCATCATGTGGGATGTTCGAAACATAAAGATGGTCGACAGAGTTGAAGGGATGCATTCCCTGCCCATTAAAATCAATAGTGGGGGAGAACATTATTGGTGGTTCACAGCGGTGTAAAGCCCATGCGATCGCCAAGGGAAGGAGAATTGTTTAACTGAAATTGCAGCTCTGTCTACCAGTATTCAAGAACCTTGGTGTATAGGAGGGGATTTCAATATGATCAGAATGCTGGAGGAGAAAAGAAACAGTCAGCAGATGAAGGATTAAATGAGGATGTTCGATTCTTGGATTCAAGGTATGAATCTATTCGAACTCGACATGAAGAATCTATCTTACACTTGGAGCAATGGAAGAGTCAATCCAGTCATGTCTAAACTAGATAGATTCCTTTGCAATGGGGAATGGTGTGAAAGGTTGCCTCAGCAAAGAATATGGGGCCTTCAAAGATTGACATCTGATCACTGACCGATCTTACTTGATACTGAAAAAGGAAAATGGAGGCCTGTTCCCTTCCGGTTCAATAATGAGTGGCTTCAGCAGCCAAAAACGTTACAAATGATGAAGGAGGAATGGGAAGCTGACCAAAGCCAAGGGTGGATGGGCTATAAGATAATGCAGAAGCTGAGCAACTTGAAAAGAAAGTTGAAGGAGTGGGCAAAGGGGCAAACTAATGAGGATAAAACTAAACAAATAGTTTTGAGGAGATAGTTGGAAGGGGTGGACAGTAGATTGGAAAATGAGGATTCACAAGCCCTTTTGGAGGAAAAAAGGAAGATAATAAAAGAGATTTAGATCATTGATTGTAGACAGGAAAGACAATATCGTCAGCAGGCAAAGTTAAGATGGGTTAAAGAAGGAGATGTGAACTCAAGATTTTTTTTTTTCATAGAATTCTTTCAATCAGAAGAGCTCGGGCTATGTCAAAGCTTAAGAACAATAGTGGACAATTAGTTGAGGAGGGCCAGAAAATTTAGAATATAATCTTGAATTATTTCTCTGACTTAGTTAAGGAACTTGTCACTTCAAAGTAGACAGTGGAAGGCCCGGAATGGTAACAACTTCAAAAGGAGGATAGTGTTTGGCTCGAAAGGGAGTTTGAGGAAGAGGAAGTTTGAGCACCAGTGTTTAGCTGTGATGGAGGGAAAGCTCTAGGCTCGGATGGGTTTTCATGGCCTTCTTTCAAAGAAATTGGAGTATAGTCAAGGAAAATATTATAGCATGCATGAAGGAATTCCATTGGGATGCCATTATAAATAGGAGGGTGAATGAAACCTATATTTGTCTCATTCCAAAAAAGATGAACTCAATTAAGATTGAAGATTTCCGGCCCATAAGCCTCACTACAAGCCTTTATAAGATAATTGCCAAAACTTTGGCGAATAGGCTGCTATTTGTTCTCTCCAAAACAGTTAGTGAAAATCAGATGGCTTTTGTAACCTCAAGACAAATTACGGATGCGATTTTGATTGCTAATGAAGCGGTTGAAGAGCAGAGAATTAGTGGCAAACAAGGCTATGTCCTGAAAGTTGATCTAGCCAAAGCTTATGATTCAGTTAGATGGGCCTTTTTGGACTTTGTTCTCCAAAAGAAGGGATTTGGAAATCAGTGGAGGAAATGGATATGGGCTTGCTTCAAAACAGTGAACTACTCAGTTTTCATAAATGGAAAACTGCATGGAAAGATTGATGGTCATAGAGGTCTTAGATAAGGAGATCCGCTGTCCCCTTTTCTGTTCACAATAGTTGCAGATACTTTAACAAGGATAATCCTGAAAACGGTCTAAGCAGGAAAGTTAGAAGGTATTGAGGTAGGAAAGGAGAAGGTGAGGCTTACACACCTCTGTTCGTAGACGACTACCTTATCTTCATGAAAGATAAGGAGGAGGAGATAATAATGGTTAAGAAAATTCTTGAGACATTTTGCTTTTTGATAGGAATGAAGATAAATGGCGTTAAAAGCCAACTGTTGGGAATGAATATCCAAGATCCAAAAGTAGGCAACACAACTGAGTTATTAGGGGTAGCTCCTGGGAGTTGGCTCATGACCTATTTGGGTCTTCCTTTAGGAGGAAATCCAAACAAAACAGTTTTTTGGGAAGCGATGTTGCAAACAATTTAGAGGAGAATTGCTGGTTGGAAAAAGATCTATTTGTCTAGGGGAGGAAGATTGCTTCTCATTCGAACTATGCCAGAGGCCCTCCCAACGTATTTTCTGTCGGTCTTCAGAATTCCAAAAGTTGTTGCTCATAACATAGAAAAGATGATGCAGGACTTTCTATGGAGACATTAAGACTTTGATAAAGGTCAGGACACGGTAAGATGGAATCAAGTGAGCAAACAGATCAAAGAACAGGGTTTAAGAGTAGGGGGCTTAGTAAAACGTAATATGGCCCTGGGAGGAAAATGGATTTGGAGAATGCTAGAGAATCCGACAGCCATGTGGGTTCGGATAATCCGAAGCACGGATCTGAAGGTTTTGGGAGGAAAGTAGGGGTTAACAGGAAAGTGAGTCACAGGGCCCCATGGAAAGACATATTCAGGCTGTATGAATACTTGGAACCCGACATTATTTGGAAGATTGGGAAAGTGGACACGGTGAAATTCTGGGAGGATATATGTGGACGTAACAAATTGAAAGATAGTTTTCCTAACATATATAGACTTTCACAGAAAAAGGGAGGAGCAGTTTCTGATTTCTGCAACAGAAACAGTGTGGAGGGAAGACCACAATGGGGGTGAGATTAACATATTAGTAGCAATATTAGTGAGGGTTATGTGGAAGGGTTCAGAGGCTTGCTGAACACCCTTCAAAACTTTCAATTGAACAATGTGAATGACGAGGACAGACCGAACTGGAACAAAGACAACAGCAGGAAATTTACAGTGTTGTCTTTTATGAAAAGTTTAACAGATCGGCCAAAAGAGCACACTGACATTCCAGTAGAGTTCATTTGGAGTATGAAGATTCCGTTAAAAGCAAGGATTCTCATGTGGATTGTTAGCCTAAACAAATTATAGACTGCAGAAAACATTCAAAAGAGACTCCCAAATCACACTCTAAATCCATCTATCTGTTTCATATGCAGGAAGGAGGAGGAATCGGCTGTATACCTGTTCGTTGAGTGTGACTTGGTGAAGTTGCTTTGGAGGAAATGGAGCAAATGTAACACCAGTTTTGTCTCTCCTACAATGGAGAACGTTTTTCAGTTTCCGGATGATAATATACCGTCAAAACTCAAGCCATACAAGAAGATTGTCTTAGCGGCCGTATGGTATGCTGTATGGGAGGAAAGGAATCAAAGAATTTTCTCTAATAGAACGAAGATAGATAGGATGGTGTGGGAGCGGTCAAATAATCTTTTGGCTACTTTGTTGTACTAAATTGGGTATAAGATACTCTTTTGGGGAATGGATAGGTATAGAGGGAGTAACATCTTACAATCTTTTGATCATTGCATTGAAATGTAAAAGTCCGGATACCTCATCCGGCATTTTGCACCTTTTTTTATAATTAGTATATAAGTTTCTGTTTCAAAAAAAAAAATAATGGCAAAGTAGATCAGCCTAATCACCAGAGGTGATGAGGTTGAACCTTGTCGCGTAGCATATGACAGTCTGAAAAAGAAAATTCAATGCTCAGGAGCCCTTCCCACATACATACAGTTACCCCAACTTAACAACCAATCCAAGAAAAAAGTAGCCTTTGGATGACGCACAAATCCATAAGCTAGCATTTAGTTCAACTGTCTCTCACAATTGAGTAGCAGATGTGTCATTGTTGTGAAAAATTCTACCATTATGTTCTTGCCATATCAACCTTAAGGCAGTAAAAAGACAATATGACCTATGCACACTAAATCCTTAGGTAGGGAATGTGCCATAATGAAGGCCCTTCCTCAACCTGTTGGAGGATGAGAAATCTTCTACATGAGAAGGCATGCAAACACACCCAAAGCTCTTTAGCGAAAGGCAAGAGAAGAGATGTTGTCAACATTGTCTTCCTCTTAATAAATAAGAACACAGCAATGGGGAGATAAACACATATTAGGGTTTTCTTCTTTGCAGCACCTCAAAAGTATTGTGTCTATGATGTGCCAAGGTCGACCCGAATATTTTAACTTAGATGGGAGATGTGCTTGCCAAGTGGGATGAAAAATGCGAAGATGGGCATGATTGGTGAGTCAATAAGGTAGGAGAAGAAAAAGTGACGTGAAAATGTTGAGACATAAGGAGTCAAGGTGAGAAGGAGAGAGTGTGACTGTTTAGAGTTTGGTTAGCGAGGTTGGGCTCTCTATAGTTCCCAGTTGATGAAATAATGGGTTGGTTATGAAGGCTAGAGAAGTGATGGGGAAATGCATTGGCTACATTATCCAACCAGTTGTACTTCAAAATTTTGAAGAACTAATCATTATCAACTTTGAACTCCAAGTGGGCATCACCTTAGGCACTAATGTGGTAATGAATTTTAATGTGCTTCTGTTAGTGATACCATGTGTCCAAACTGTCTCATCAAACATCATTGGACCATGATGGCTAGCAATGATCTGCACCTGCGGAGATCCTACCTCCTCTAGGAATCTCCAAATCTATCTGCCATGTAAAGCAGCATTACAAAGAGAGGTATGCCAATACCCAAGGTCCCCTTCAAAAATTTGTGTGGAACTACCATGATGAACGTGGAGTAAGCTGTTGTTGATTGTGAAGCCAGTTTTGTTCCTACATTTGGTACTACTGGTGGTTATAAAGTTAACGGCAATGGTTATAAGGTTATAGTGCCTTACTTTAACATTAGCTTTATAAAACAATTGTCATAAGAAAAAAATAGATAACATTTGTGATTTTTTTTATGCTTCATGTTGCTCCCTGCTTTTTGTCATGCCAAACCCAGTTGGATTTAAGAATTATGAACGGTGTTTTCTTTTCTAAAATATTCTTTTTCTCTTCTCTTCCATGTGTCTTTTTCTTCTCAAAGCTTCCGTGTGTTTTTTTCCTTTTTTTTCCCCTTACTGCAGCATATGCTTATCTAGGTGGCTGTGTATATTATTTTATGCAATCTTCATTTGTGGTTAATAGTATATCATTTAATCTTCACAACCAGTTAATAATTAAAACACTTTTCTTCATTTTGTTTACAAAAATGACTAATCATTTTCCATATCTTGTTTTGGGCAAAATTCAGACGCATCCAACTCAATCTTGTTTCATGTCCTCAATTGATCTTCACACTCATTACTCATATCAGGTGTGCTTTTCTAACTTATTTATGGTTCTAATTTTGTATTTTGTTGTGGATGATTTCCCCTAAACTTTTCATCCATGCTTTGCTTCAGATAATGTTACCAGAAGCCATTGCAATTGTTATGGCTCCAAAAGACAGTTCGCGGTAAGATTTGTGATATCTGCTGAAATCTACATTACTATATGAGGCTATTAGACTCTGACTGCTAGTTCCTCTGTATGTGCAGAAAGCATGGTATTTTTCGGTTAACGACCCCAGGTGGCATGTCAGTGATAAGAAAGTGTGATCAGCGTGGCTTCCATGCTCATGACCAGCCACCTGATGGTGCCCCCATCTATGACCACTGTACAGATGTCTATATGAATCCGAACTTGAAGTTTGATGTCATTGACTTACGATGATAACAAAATCGCAGCATTTGGATTGGTAATAACCCTCCACAAAGTATTATTCTGATTAATGATTTGCTATATCAGACAGAAAATTGAGTTCTTGTCTAAAGAAAAAGGGAAAGCTTTGAACTGGTTGCCTGCTATGTGTACCTTGTTGCATAAGTCTAGTGTACATCTTAGTCATTTTACCCTGGGTAGCATCACCAAAAATGCCATTTGGCTAAGGGTGAGAACTAGACCCAGTCAAACCTAAATTCTTAAACACCTTTTTTTTTTTTTTCGTTCTTTCTTATATGCATATATTCAACGTCATTCTCACAAATCATGTCTTCTGTGTGTTGTTTGGACAAATATTTTTGTGTATAAATTGGGAAGTATAATCAAATCTTATAAACTTTCAGATTGTATATATTACTTGTTGAGGGATACTTTAATAGCAGTGGTCATGCTGCTAATGTCATTTTCCAAATGAAAGAGGTTGGTAGGTCCCTTAGACATACACGGGAGGAGATAATGTAATTTATTTGTTAGGCCCTTCAGCTTTGCATGTTGATGCCACTCACATGAAGATGGGCACGGGGCTTATGTCCTTTCCATCAGTTTTAGCACGTGTGGGAGTTGGATAGTTTAGTGGCCCATAACAAGAGAACAACAGTTGTTTAAAATATGAAAGTTTGTATGAAGTCATAATGTTCTGAAGACCATTATATTATTATAACTTTCTAGTCATATGGTAACCAATCATTTTCATATTTATATTTCTAACAATCGCATTAAATAACTGTTTCTTATATTTTGTATGGTATGTATCGTATTTGACATGTGCATTTCAGAAATGGTAGTGTCTTTTAATTGGGAATGTGGACAAGAGTGTTTTTATTTGTTAAAGAAATTGGAGAGTTGAAAGGCTTGATATCATTGTATATCTCTGCCATTAACAAAATTTTGGGCTGTTTTTGGCATTAAGAAATCTGTTGGGTACTTTGACTAAAAGTTTAGAGAACATAGATTGAGATACTTATTAATTATTGTTAGAGTTCTTAGGTTATGCTGTATGGTTTTGGCTGACCTCATGTAAGCGAGAAAAAGATTAGTAAAATTTACTATTAGCATCTTTAATTTCAAATTCAATATTTTGAAATTAGATTAGATAAAGCTTATTTATTTGTTAGATAAAAAAAATTTAAAAATTTGATTGATTAATGCACAATTTGTCTTGTATGCTAATTTATTTCTTACAACTAAAGACTTTTAATTGAATGAGGTGAGTTTTAAGCATTTGTTTTATTTATGTCAACTTTTTTTAACTGACACGACAAAAAAGCTAGGTCTTTCCATGCCTGGAAACTTTTGCCAACTAGATCTGTAATCACCTTATTGGTTTACTTGGTGGGTCATTTTGAGTTTTCAACTACCGAGTAGATTACTTGGTGGGTCTTTTAGAGTTTTCAACCCAAGTGGAGCAACTTGGTGGGTCATTATATTTTTGTTAAGTTATTCAAAAATATTGATCGTAGGGTGACAGCTCAACCATATAGAGATAATAATTCTTGGTATAGAAAATCCAAATCAAGTAGTTCAACTTAGCTAGTAAAAGTGGAATCAAGAAATTAACCTTCAATTATTGTGTCGCAGTGTTGGTGTGTGTGTGTGGTGGGGTGGAGTAATTATCAGTTTCAGTAATTTAAAATGAGCATCTTATGTTCTATTCACATAGGACAAGGGTGTAAGGGTAGTAAAAAACAGCAAAGCAGCACACCTGAAATAGTGGAAATGGATGAGTCAAGCTGAAGCATCATTTCTCAACAACTTACTAAAAGCAAAAGAAAGTGAATACTTTGCTTCAGCTGCTGGAGTTTCTCCTCATCACAGTAGGGCAATTCATTTAAGTAAGGTCTGGTGTTTCCTATTGTTGAAAAAATTGTAAAAGTTTAACTCTTTTATCCTATTATTTATTTCTTTCATTATTTTCTTATAAAGTTGAATAGAGCAAGGCATCTTTTTCTCTCTCTCCCTCCCTATTTCTATAACTTTCTCTTCTCTGTCCTGTCGTGCTCTTTCTTTTTTTTTTTTTTTTGTTTTTTTTTTCCTTTAGAGATTCAATAATGCCTACTACACATTATGGAGAAAAAGTTCAGCAAGAAAACCTGCTTTTTTCTGCTTTGCTTTGGTTGTGTGGTGTTAGTACTGTTCAAGCAACCACCCCTCTACCGATTTCTCCTGCTTTACATCTACTCCAAACTTTTCTGATGTCTCTTCCTTGAAACAAGGCATCTCAAGAAGTGGAATCAAATATCCTCTTTGACTCCTGTGTTTTGCAGTATGTTACTGATTTAATGCCTTCTCAACTTTTCTGAAAATGGGTCCCTTTAAATTAACAACCACGTGGGACCTTTAAGAACAATCATGACTGAATCAGATGGTTTGAGTTTATTGGGGCATGTTACTTGCTGCGGGTGAATTGCACTAGATTACTGGCAGGAGGAATTTTGTTGTGGTAAATTAGCGTAGCAGGAAATGCTCTTAGCCTCCTGCGTTGCGGAAGTGTGATACTGATACTACTTTCATGACTTGTTCACCTTTTCTAAGACGTGGTCCCTTAAGATCAACCACAATTTAAGACCCAAAAAGCACAATCAGATGGTGTAGACTCGTTGGGTCATGATGGTACGTGCAGGGATTATTGACAGGTTAGTTGCACCAAGTAACTATTTGAAGGGAAGTATGTTATGGTAAGTTCTTGTGACAGAAGATGCTTGGCCGGCCCTAGTGGGTCCTGCAGGATATGTTTGAAGAGAGTGTCTTGTTGTGGCCAGGGACACGGCTTGACAGTAAGGTCTGTGACAGGAAACTTATGTGACGAGGGTCTGTCTTTAAATAGTACACATGGGAGCATTTGAGAGCCTTAGATCCAAAGATAGTTTTAATTAAGGGTATGTCACTGACTGCTCACATGATTTTTGGGCTACTACATCACTCGCTATGGTAATGTTACTGTCATTGCAACATAGAAAAGAAAAGAAAAAAGAAAGGGTATCATGGTCTTGTGGTCCATCTGCCCGAAAAATTCCTTGGACTTTATGGAATGTAGGTTCTTGAATTATATTGTTCTGTGATGTCATAGGTTTGATTCCATTTCCTCTTAAGATAATTGATATGTATAGTTCATTTTTGGTTGAGTTAGAAATTCAGGAAACACTCATTTTTTCAGTACAATTTAAGTGTCACATTCATTCATTAATTAATAAGGAGCACATCAAATTAAAGTTTTTTTTTTTGTGCATTTAAACTTAATTAGCTAAAAATAAAAAAATACAAAATGTGTTCCAATCTGGTTGCAGTGCCATGCAGTTTAAGTCGCTTCGATGGTTATGTGTTTGTTTTTATCACATTTAGCTTAGACATGTGTAATGGGGTGGCGAGGGAATTTCTT
>JAJIYU010004604.1:0-23990 GCA_030144865.1 Tinospora cordifolia
ATTGCAAGGTATAGTGAAGCTACCTGGGTCTTTCAACTTTTGAGGAAGCTTCTTCTGTAGTATTGCACTGCATTCTTCAGTGAGCTTGACCGTTTCAAAATCCTCCAGTTTTCTCTTCTTGGACATGATCTCCTTCATAAACTTTGCACAGTTGGGCATTTGTTGCAAAGCTTCAGCAAATGGAATGTTTATATGGATCTTCTTAAACATATCCAAAAATTTTGCAAACTATTCATCCATCTTCTTTTTCTGAAACCTTTGAGGAAAAGGTAAGGGTGGGGTTTCAGAAATTCGGCTCTCTTGATTTGCTCTTTCTTTAACTGTACCTTTTAATGATGACAGATCTTTATGTTGACTTTTGGATGACTTTGGTTCATCCTTCTCATTGCTAACAGCTCCCTCAACTTCATTATGTAATATGCTTGGGTTTGGAGGACCTACAACCTCTTTGCCGCTCCTTGTAGTAACCGCCTTGCAGCTCGCCTTTGGATTCACTTGAGTATCACTTGGAAAAGAACTCTGCTGCTGGTTCGACATTAATTGTGCCAATTGCCCCACTTGTGTTTCCAGATTTTTAACAGTAGCATTGATGTTTCCAACTTGAAGTTCAATTCTGAAAATTCTTGTGTTATTCTTATCAACCCTGCTAATCAACTCTTTGAAGAATCTTGAGTGCATACTCATCATTTCATTAAGTTTATCCTCCAAAGACGGCTTCTTATCTTGCAAGGGCTGTTGGTTGACAAAACCTGGAGGTATCTGAGCATTTCTATTATTGGCATATGAAAAATTCTAATGATTTCTTATGCCCGGATGGTAATACTTTGGAACATTATATCCTCCAGCTGGTGCTTGATAGCCGTTGAATCTGTTCAATGCATTCAGCTATTCAACTGAGGCTTCTCCATGATAGGATGACTTACTTGCTTCAGCAATGGAGTGCACTTGTTGATGCTGTTGAAGTTGTGCTCCACTATTTTTTTCTTCCACTCAATTCAGCCTATGGGTCATTGCTGCAATTTGGGCATGCAAGGCACTGATCTCGTCAACTTCATGAATTCCAACTGTCTTAGTTGTACCTCTTTCTGTACCATGTCCATAGGCGTTAGTTGCCATGTCTTCAATCAGTTGAGTTGCCTCTGTGGTTGATTTCCCCATCAAAGATCCTCCACTTGCCGAATCTACCAATGCTCGTGTAGGCGATGTAAGTCCACTATAAAACATCTGAATTTGAAGTCAAAGTAGATAACCATGTTGTGGGCAACGCCTTAGTAGGTCTTTAAATCTTTCCCAAGCCTCATATAAAGATTCAAACTCAGATTGTTTGAAAGAACTTATCTCCCCTTGCAACTGATGCACTTTGGCTGGTGTGAAGTACTTTTGTAGGAACCTCTGACCCATCTCTTCCCAAGTTTTGATACTTCCTGGAAGCAAGGTTTGCAGCCAGCTTTTTGCTTTATCCCTTAAAGAAAAGGGAAACAATGTCAGCCTAAGCTGATCTTCAGTTACTCCATGGATTTTCACATTGTCGCATGTGTCTATGAATGAGTTTAGATGTACTATAGGATCTTCCACAGCTGAGCCTCCAAACTATTGTTGCTGCACCATGGTGATCAAGGACGGTTTCAACTCAAATGTATTTGCATTAATAGGCGTCCTTGCTATTCTTGAGTAATTGTTGTTCAAAACAGGTTTGAAGAAGTCTCACAATGGTGCTTCCCTGTTATTACCAACACCGGAACTGCCGCTTTCAGCCATGCTTGATGCATGTTCTTGAGCCTCCAACTGAATCTGACTGATTGTTTCAGCAAATCTGGATCGTAGGTGTCACAAGGGTTTTCACTCATACAAGCCTGAAACACACAAACGCAAACAGATCAAGTGTATTCAATGTATTTTTGAGTAATGATAAGATAAATCAATTAATAAGTAGTAATAAAATAAAATATCGTCTTGACTAAAACCAAACCAAATTCGACTGGTTTTAAAAATACTAACCCCGTTTGATCCCCGGCAACGGTGCCAAAAACTTGTTAGCAATCCGGCAAGTGTACGGGATCGCAATAGTAATATCCGGTAAGTACGGGTATCATCCTCAGGGAACAAGGGTTGCTTTTGATTTTTAATACCAAAGTCACTAATGATCACAGTTTTATCAAGACTAGATTGAATGTGATTAAGTTAATTTCAAAACTAAAAACTAATTTAAACAAAGATAATAATAAATTTGAAGAATTCAATAGAAAAACATGTCTAGGATAATGAATGTCGCCGCATAGTTTGCAAATCTTCGTTGTATCTATGAATTAACTAATCCATGAGTTATAGCATCAATGGTTGAAACCCTTTCCCAAGGTGTTTCAACACTCACTAGATTTGTTTCGTCCAACCCTCTCCCGAGGCGTTTACTTAACAATAAATGTGTTTAGTCTAATACTCCCTGTGCAACTCCCTAGATTGGTCAACAATCTCCCGATCAATCAACTGGTCTAGGTCCAAATTGTGATATCGATCTTTTAGGCTTTTCTCCCGAGATAGACTAAAATACTGAGTCCAATATATCAATGGCCAGTAGACATAAGGCTTTAAGTCCACACAATAAGGAATATAATCTATAAATCATCAACTACAAGTAGATATTACCAACTATGCTTTGAACAATCACATCCCGGACAATGAAACTAATTAGCTCGACATGAATGGAATGGAAATCATAAAATTAAATTCAAATAAACAATACATACTCAAATCTCTTAACAATCTTCAAAAATCAATAAAAACTTAGTCTTTTATGCCCTAATAGCCGTCACAGTGTTTCCTCTTCAATCCTCGATCCCCTGGACTCTAATTCCCTTCTTCTATTTATAGTCCCGCACTAAAAACCCTAAAAAATACGAAAATCTCGCTATACAATCGAATGACCTCGGTCAGTGACCGCGGTCCATGAATTTGATGTTAAAAACCTAGATTTCATGCATTCTGTCCACCGCGGTCTGTCAATTTTCTATGCCAACCACGTTCTGGTAACTGCGGTCTCCAGTTTATAGACCGCGGTCACCAGTATGTTATTAACTGGTTCTGTTCTTCTGTTCTGACTACAGTCTTCAGTTCTTGTACCGCAGTCTTCTGGTATTTGCTCTTGATTTCATCTCTTTTATGCCTTCTTCTGATGCATTCTTTATGTATATCAGCCTGTATCCTGTAATACATGCAAATTCCTTTCCCAGGCATCATTTTCTCATAGAAGAATATCAAAACTATAAAAAAAACAAGGTTTAAAAGTTATCAAACAATGTAATTCCTAACTACATGCAACTATTGCTAATTATGCAATTATTTACTTATGTTTTCTCTTATTTCTTATAAAATGCATCATTTTGCCTATTCTAATATTAGTTTATTATGCAACTAACACACCCTAACCCCTATGCATACCAAGATGCCCCACATTAAGTACAAATGAAAAGTTTTCTAAACTCATGTGAGCACAAAAATCAGTTAAGGAACCCTAAACCACCCAAATTAGAAGCTACCAAATTTTATGGATTTGGTGCACTCAAGAAAAAGGAAGGAAATGAGAAAGTTTCCAACTATAGAAGGTTCCTTGTTCACACCATGACTTGCTAATTTTTGCACACTAACCTTAGGAACAAGATTAGAAGTTTCTAATTCAAGAATAGGAGTTGTTGAAAAATGTTTCTAAACATCCAAGGAACAAGATTAGAAGTTTCTAATTTAAAATAGAATGATGCCAAATCTTTTTGATTTGGTGTGCATAAGAAAAAGAATCAATTACTAAAACATATTGGAAAGTTGCCTTGCTCACAATATCAGACCTAGATTAACGTCCAAACAAAGATTAGCAAGTGGTCAAAGCCAAGATTGTATTCACACATGAAAAGAAAGCCCTAAATGAACACTTGCCTGAACAATGTGTGTGCACACAAGAGAGAAAACCCTAGTGGTCCCACATGCCAAAAATGTGCTCAAGGAAACTGGAAAGTGGCTGATGCAAAAGCTATATGAAGACCCTCCAGTGCTCACTTATTCTTCATCCCAGAGCAAGAGCTGACAAGTCCCTCTTGTTATTTCTGAGCTTTCTTCTTAGCACCCTTTCTCACTTCTCTTTTATTCTTGAGTGTTCTTAAGTGAAAAGTTATTGTTCATGAGTAGCTTAGTATTCTTGAAGTGCTTAAACTATAGAAACTTTGCCAAATTTTCAAGAAATTGTAAAACAAGGTGGAAATAATTTCTAGAACCTCCACTTCATTGTTTTAGTTTAATACTATGTTCATGCATGTTAAAATTCTGTCTAGTATACATGTTTAAGTTTGAATAATATGATTTAATTTTCAATTTAGCATGTATGCCATGTTTACTTGATCATGAAGTCATGCCATGTTTATATTATACATGATTAGGCTTATTTTATGAAGAATCATGCTTGATGTTTATATGTTGAACATGCTGAATTTATTTATTTTATTTATGTTTCATCATCATTAGAACTAAATGAAAGAAGTTGAGACTAAGAACCATGTACTCTCATTGTGATCCAAAGGGATACTATTGGTATTCTTTACATATATTAAGGGTATAAGGTTTTCCATACTGTGTGTATTGGGCGTGGCACAAAATACTTGGACTATGGGCAAAAGAACCTAAATCCAATAGAATGTAACATAAAGATTTTTCTTTCCACTGAAAGGGAGGTATTTTGGATAAGAACATCAAGGGATTATACCCCCTTTCATTCTAAATTACAACAGTAGCAACAAATTGTTTGAATCACTTAATTGTTTACAAATGTTTGAAATTAAATGCGATATTAGTCTAAGACAATGAATTGGTTGTTTGAAAAAGATCCATTGGGCTATATGTTCACCCTTTCTCTCTTATCTTTTCAGGGAATTGAATTAAACAATGAAGCATACAAAGGCTTAAAATGCTTACTTTTAGAAAGTTTCTACTTTTATTTTAATGTAGGGGCATGTTACCTAAGTTTTGAATTTCTGTTACAAGTTTCTATTTTGAGTTGTGTAAACTTTCTTTTTAGAAGTTTAAATTTGAAGTCATGTACCCACTTTTATTAAATCAATAAAGATTTAGAAAGTTTTCTTTTATCTCTTGTGCAATTGCCTCAGTGAAGATTTTTACTTAAATAAGATGTGAGATAATTGAATTAGAAAGACAAGTTGTATACTTCTAATTGTAACTGGACCTCAGTCCACCATGTGGTTAAATCTATTTGAAACTCTTGGGGAGGCTGGATGTTACACATATACCTTACTTTAAGCAGTAACTTTCCATGTAAAACGTCATAGATGATTTTTAAATTTTATGCTCACATTGTTTTTACAAAAGATATTTTCTGTATATAAAAATTTACCACGAAAGCATCTTTACAAAATATGTTTTTAATGTAAAATTGTCTAGTTTTTTCTTGTTTATTTTTTAATTTCTACTACATTATATTATTAGAATACCACTCGTATTCCCTGATTAATTTTTGACCGTTATTTGAAACTTTTAGTTCAAAATGAACTAAAAGCTTTTTAAAACTAGTTCTATGTCATTAGGCCTAATTTGACAATGTTTTTTCGTCTAATACATGACCCCAACAAATTGTCAAAACCCCACTCTAATATTTTGATAATTTTTATATCTCTCATCTAAAGCTTTTTATTTATTTAGAACTATAATACTTATAAAATAATTTCAATTCCATTGAGGCTAATTCAATTGTAACACTTCGGTTCTCGAATATTTCACAATTGTCACAGTTGACATGCTTGTCTCACAGTTAGAGACATAAATATATTCATACCTACTTTTAGCATATTTTACTATTCAATAGCTAAGATATTATTATTTCTTACATCACTAATTTCTTGGTTGTACTAGGTCACATCCCATAACATATCAGAGTGACTAAACAAACTAATTTATAACGTGAATCATGAAAAAGCTTGTGATAACATATTGATAAAAAAAGAATAAAAAAATTAACATCAATAATGACTAAACAATAGCTTCATTACTGAGGTTCAAATAAAATGATCAACATTTGGCCCAATGGCTAACTCCAACCATTAATATCAAAATCAATAGGAAGACACATGCCCTACAACTAGAAAATAGAAAATGAACTTCTATTCCTATACATTCTCTATTGTGAGGCACACTAATACTAACGGGACTACTTCATTCTACTTGTTAGCACAAGTATATTCAATGGTTACTTAAAAAAAAAGATTGGGTGAGCTCAAGAGCCTAGTAGATTATACAAAATACATTTGAAGAATTTTTTCCATTAAAATACAAAATATGCAACCACTTATCAAATATTAGGCGATTCAAACAGTTTAATTGTTTATGATTGTTGTTATGGCCAAAAAGACTATCCTTGGTATCTGTAATACCTTGAAAATTTGTACAGAAATCTAATAAATAAGAGTTTTAGAAATACATTGTGACATTTCAATATACTTATTAGAATTGCCAGAATTAGCAAGTTTATTTTAACATATTATATTCAAGTTTGCGAAAGTTAGCAAGTTGTTTGACTACACTGTGAGATTAGCAAGTTCTAATATAAGAAATTGGAAGTAAAGTGAGAAATAAAAGGATATAGAACACGATCATAGTCTTGTGAACCGAGACTGCAGTCCTGCGATTGAAGAATCGCAAGCCTGCCGTCATTCATGAGCGAACATTAGTCCTATGATTAAGAAATTGCAAGACCAAGGTCCTCTCATGGAGGACTGTGGTTCTGTGTCAGAAAAAGATTGAGTTTCATGCAGAAGTCACGAATTAGAAAGTGCCCACATCAAAACCCTAATCGCCGCCGTTTCCTGTGCAAAAAAACAAAAGGAATTAGCAAGTTTATAATCTGTAAACACCGAAACCTACTAATTTTCACCTCCTGAAAGTCTATATAAAGGCCTTATATGCTTAGATTCTTTTCATCCTAGCAAGAACTAATACGTTCTTCTTGCTTTCTCTCTTCCCCTTTGCTTCTCTCTTGGCATTCTTTTTTTCTTTTGGGGCTATTCTAAATAGAAATTGGGGTAGAAGTAATGAACTGCTGCAAAAATTTTGTAGTAGTTGGAGTTGAGGTAATGAAGTGCTGCAAAAATTTTGTGATAGCTGTTGAAAAGTTCTGAAAGAGGTTTGACTGAGGCTTCAGAAGGAGTTTACTTTTGAGGTGGAAGTGATTTTTGAGTTTTATCTCATTATTTTGATTTCAATAAAATGTTCATGCTTGAATATACATGTTTTATCATCATTGATTATGCATGCCATGCTTAAACCTTGCATTTTTAGGTTTGCATATATGCTATGTGCTATTATGATGCTTGTTCTGTTCACCTACTGAATTTAATCATGTTAGTCTACTATTGCAGTTTTGTTATACTTAATGAAAGATTAAATGAAATTATAACCACGTACCGATGTAGTATTCCATAGGGGTTATGTAATACCCTAGAATTTTGTCAAATAATTTAAAATAAATAAAAATAAGTTAAATAAATTAATTTTAAAGATTTTGGATGCAAATTGTGGGTTGGCACATGAAAAATAAAATATATTGGGCATATAAAAAAAAATAGGCAAATAAGACCTTAATTTGATAATTTAATGAAAATTACAATTTAGTAGAATTAATTATGAAATTTAAGAAGTTGCTTAAGAAATAAATAGAAATAATACACATATAAGTTAATATGGGTATGAATAAGGTGTGTGTTAGCATAATAAATGTTAATACTACATATTATAGGAATATGTACATAGATAAAAATTTATATAATTAAATAAAAATATAGTGTACATGTATTTATTAAAAATAAATCAAACATTATGTAAATATTAATTTATAATTACATAATTTATCATCTAAAAATAAAATATGAAATAAATAAAAATACATGAAAATAAAAAATGTAGATTATTTAATTATTAGCATTAAAAATATTAAAGAAATAGAAAAATATCAAATAAATGCAATACTAAATAATTAGAAAGGAGAAAATATTAGCAAATCATCAAAATAGAAGGGAATATACAAGAAAATCAAGTTTTTATCAATTAGAAAGTGTCTAATTGGCAAAATTCGAATAATAACATTATTTGAAAGCAATTTGGTAATTAGAAACTGCATCCAACGGCTAGAATCTCACAATCCGAACGATCTGAGATTGCACGGCCCAGATCAGGCTCGCACCAAACACATAGGCACGCCGAATCATGGAAATCCAATGGCCCAAACTCAATCAGCCATATCCAACAGTCCAAGTTCTGTTTCCCAAATAAGCTGATGCGTGACTCAAGGACAATCCAAGCATCCAGATCAAACATGCATTCGGTAATCACAAACATGTGCATCGATCGAGGAAAATCCAACGGGCCACAGTCGATCAATCCAAATCCAACGGTCCAGGTGGTTTTCGATAATCACGAATGCGATCCGCACTCTGTGTTTGAGGATCATCCGACGGTCCAGATCTGCAGCGTAATACGTAAATCGCGAATCGCGTGCTGCAGTCGAGGAAAATCAACGGCCAAATCGATTTTCATTAATCGAGTGCTACGCTCGAGGAATATCTAACGGTTTAGATTCGAGGCACCTAAATAACAGAGATGTGATGCGCTATTCGAGAATGATCCTACGATCCTGATTAGCTGCTCCGATAAATGACGAAAATTAACTGGGAAAATCCAAAAAATTCCCAAAAAAATTCCAAAAAATTTTGAAAAATCATGTTTCCAAATTCCAAACTCACTTGCTATTTTCCTATGCTTGGGGGGCACGAAAATTTGAATTATTGACAAGTTTCCTACAAAGAAAACACCAAAAACTTACCATTTTACACTATTTTGAACTCTATATAAAGGACCCCTAATACTCATATTATGTTCATCCCAAATCAAGAGCATACTAGTCCCTCTTGAATCTCTCTAGCCTTCTTCTTGACAATCTCCTTAGTTCTTGAGTGATCTTGAACTATTCTTAAGTGTTCTTGAGTGTTCTTGAGAGTTCTTGAGTGTTCTTGAGAGTTCTTGAGTGTTTGGAAGCCTTGAAGTAACGAAACTCTGCCAGATTTCAGAGGCGTACAGAAGAAACATTTTTAAGGTGGAAGTGACCTCTAACTTCTACTTCTTTATTTTGATTTGAATAAGTCTTGCATGTTTGATGATGTTTTGAAGATGATTGGTTGAATATATGATTTAATATGCATGTTTTATTTATTTGATGTGCCATGAATACACATGTTATGCATGTTTAGAAATTAAGAATATTGATGCATGTTATACATGAATTGTGTCATGAATAAATATTTAATGATTCATGTTTTGTATATGTTGTATCGATGATTTAATCCAATATTGTGTGTTTTATCACTAAGAAAAGATTAAATAATGATTCAATCCATGTATCGGCGCGATGATGAACTACATAGTGTCATCGTGTGTGTTCCACCCCCTGACCCAGCTTGCCAGTTTACCATTGACGATTTTGAACTGGGTTTCCAAGAGTGATCCCACTTCATAGATATAGGGTTTGAGTTTCCAAGAGTAATTCTCTCTCCCAACGATGTGAAACACAGAGATTAACATCTTTCGATCCGAATGTCAACCATAAAGAAGAAATTGTTTGAATCGCCTAATGTACAAAAGTTTTTGATATGCTTGGTTTGTTTGAATTGAAGTAATGATTTAGATGTTTAGAAAGATCCACTGGGCTATGTGCTCACCCCTTCCTTCTATTTTTCATGTATTTGATTTACATGAAGACCATGAAAATTAGTTAGGTTCTTTTATTTAGAAAGTTTTTTTAAATTTCTATGTAAGGGCATGCTGCCCAAGTTTTAAGACTTCCGCTGTAATAATTTTTTTAAAAATCAAATTATGTACTCAATTTTATTTAATTAATTGAGTTTATGAATTTCAGTTATTTCTTTTATTAGTGCCTTATTAAATTCTTAAATTTAAGTTATATTTTATCAAATAAAGTTAAGGCATGAAATAATTGAAATAGAAAGAAAGTCAAGTGTACGTCACTCGTAAAGTAACACCGGCTCGGCCCACCGTTTGGTTTAGTCCACCGTCAAGAGAATTGTGGCCGTGTCCAATGCGTAAAGATACGAGGGTTAGAGTGTTACAGGTTACTATGGATGTTCTCAAGATGTGAACTTTGAGTTCATTTTTAGTTCACATGGGTAAGGTCCTAAAATTCTTGGGCAAGGTCCTAAATCCAGTAGAATTTGGCATAAAGGATTGCCTTTTTTCTTCTTAGACAAGTATTTTGATAGGAACATCGAGGTTAACCCCTTTGGGTCTTTAATACAACTTTGAACAAGAAATTGATTGAATCGCGTAATGTTTGAAAGTGTTTCTCTTGAATGTCTTATTTGTTGGAATAATAAGTTAAATATTTGAAATGATCCACTAGGCTTTATGCTCACTTTTCCATTTTCTAACTTTTTAGGAAATTGATAAATAGAGGTAGCATAATAGCCATTTAGGCAGCATTTTCCTTAGAATATTTTATTTAAAAAGTTTTGCGTAATTATAAGGGCATATTAACCCAATTTTGTTATTTAAGATTTAAGATTTATTCCGCTTAAATAGACTTAAAGGTTATGTACCTTGAATTTTGAAAATAAGTAATGAAATCATTTACTTAATGATTTCTAAATGTCAATTTTGAATTATTTCATTAGTAAGGTCTTGTGCCTCCTATTTCTAGTAAATTGTATTAAAGTTTTATTGAGATCTCTTATGCTTAATTTAGAAGTGTTCAGGAGTTTCCATTTATATGATACTCAAAAATCACAGAGAATTGGGATAGAAATGGAAAGTGTGAAAAATAGAAATAATATAACACCGACTTGCTTCTTAGTTGAGTGGTGTGGTCCATGTTGTCCTTTGCAAGCAAGTAGAAAGGGAAAAAATCGAATTTAGGGAAGGCGGGGTGTTACAAAGGTTGTATTAGAGCTCAATCAATAGATTATTGGGCGAAAGGAACTATTCTAATACCAAAGGTGGTATATCAGAACCTATGCTATAGATACATTGGGTTGAATTTAGAAATAATTGACTCAATCAAGTAAAACCTTTATTTTGAGTTAAATTTAGAAACCCCTACCTTCTATTTTGAAATTGAAAATTGTTTTGAAAAGTGTTTTTCAAAAATGAAATATATATTTTCAAAGGTTTTGTTTGGAAACAAAGGTTACATGTTGAGCTAATAGTGGGTAAGCTTTGTCTCGAGTAAAGCTAAACATTGAAAGGGAGATGGGTTATCCCCTTCGAGAATACATGGTTATTTAAGCAGATTTTGGTCTCGCTGTCCAATTTGGAGGTTGTCCCACTAGTTCATACGAGTAGTTGAAGTTGAAGAACATACTTATTTTCCTACAAGAAAATTGGAAGGTGGTAATTAAGGGCAAAGGAAAATACTAGAGTACAAAGATAGTGGCAGGAGTGGTACAAGAATTATATGAAGGTTGAACCTTCCAACCGAAAATTGAAACCTTAGGTCTAGGAAAGAAACCTTAGGTAGAGACTTAGATGTAGTTAAGGGTGGCACAGTGGATCATAAATAGAAACTTTTAGGCCATAGGATAGAAATTGATAATGTGTGAAGATGCAAAACTCTTGATTGATTAGGACACGAGATCGAGAGGATCCTATAACTCTAGTTTCTATGTGGTAAGGGACGCATAGGAATTCGGGGGTATGGAGAAATCCTGGACTTGAAGAATGACGGGCTATGTTTGGTGAACGATTGATGACTTTGGAAGAGCTTGTTTCCTTATGCATGGCTGGTATGGGGCAGTCATGTATAGTGGGGCTTGAAAAACCTTAGTTGTCAGGACATTTGCAAAATTGTTTGGATGTAATAAAATCTCAGGGTGGAAGTTTATATCGATGGGCAAGGGTGGTACAAGACGCTCGAACTCAGAGGCACAGATGGAAACTTTGAATTTTGCTATGCTAGTGTGAACTTGTATGATTGCTTAATTAATTGAATGTAAGCTATACATGTTTTAAATTCATATATATCGCATGTTTTGACTATGAGACCAAATCCTGTACCCAACAACATTAGAGGGCCTTAAAACTTTCAAACAGAACTTAGAAGAATAAATAGCTAGGTCACTGAACAAATAGAGAACCTAGAGACATGAATCTAGAGTCATGATAATGTGAATGAAACAAAAAGCTTAAAGATACGAACTCGATGAACAAATATGGATGGGACAACTATCTTTACAAGTCTGGAAAAACATTTGTATCCCGAGAATAAGTGAAGACAGGTTATGTATCCCATATTAGAATTCTATTAGCTCTTTTGTTGTGATATCTTATCGGATACTAAAATGGTTTTTGAGTTGTAGACAACAGCTGGATCCAAGATATACACTACTAGAGCCGCCACGTCTGATAAAACTAAACCGTGAGGACAAGAGGCACTGTAACACCTCAAAACTTTGTGATCCTACCACATTGCGAGCAAATAAATAAATAAAATAAAATATTTCTTTTGTAAAAAAAAAATGGGAGTTCGAAAAAAAAATCTAACTTCGTGTGTACGCGTTACAAAAAAAATGAAAATAAGAAAATAAATAAATAAATAAATTTTTTGAATCAGGCGAATATAGAGCAAAATAAAATAAAATAAGATGAGTTTGCTCTGATTTATGAAAAAAATTAATGAATACTAGTGGTATAAAAAATAAAAAATGATAATAATAAGTAAAAAAAATAAAATAGTAGTTGAACAAAATACTGATTAATCGAAAGGTAGACTACAATTCATAGACTACAATTCAAAAAAATTATTTAATGAAATGAAATCAACATGGATTGGGGAAGAAAATATAATGAAATCTAAACTTTCTGGTTTTTAGCAAAAATGAAAGTTTCCAATAAAAAACAAAAAAAAGAAGAGATTTTTGGAAAATGGGGCTCACGGTTTGGATGAAGAAAAGAAGGGAAAATTCTGGAGATGGAAAGAAGAGTGAAGAATGTGAGCTGGGGTGTGTGTGTGTGGCTGATTTTGGGGCGTTTAGAAGAGGGACCGATCAAGAAAGAGGATAATTAATCTGGAAATTTGATGTGTAACCCAATTTTCTGGGTTGTTGTCCGTGAACTCAAAGAAAAGAAGAGAAATCTGAAGATCTGATTTTTTTGGGGCTAAAATTTCTGGTTCGTGACTTGTTAAAACAGAGGAAACCAAATCTGAATTTCGTGATTTGGAATTTCGGATTGGGCGTTCGTGTACCAGAATGAGAAGAAACCAAAAATCTGGTTTTTTGGTCTGGATTTGGATTGGGCGTTCAGCTGGAATTGAAAATGCAATGGTTGGGGTTTTTTTTGGGTTCATTTTTTTGTTTTTCGATTGTTAATAACAGAGGACGAAGGATAGGGATGACTTGGTGTTGTGTGGTAGATGATGTTCTGGTTGGTGTTGAAGAACGAACAAGATGAACTGAAATTTTGAGCGTGAAACCTGGTAGAAAGGTGTTGCTGCAAATTGAAGAATGAATGCAAAAGGGGTTGAAAATTCTAGTTTTGTGTTTTGTTTTGCCCGTGATGAAAAAAAAGGGGGTTTGATAATCCGAATTTGTGTTGATTTGGAGCACGTCGATTTGGGGTTGATTTTGGCCGTTTTTCAGATTTGGGAATTTTTCAGGATCTCATGATTGGAGGGTTTTGTGTTGACAAACGAAAATGAAGAATGAAGAAAGGAAGAATATGAATAATGATTTAGCTAATGGGGGCCGTGGTGTGTGTGCGTGACTGGTTTGAAGCTGGATGTGGGCATTGATTTAGTTTGAGGTTTGATTTTCATAAGTCAGTTTAAATTCTGGGTTGAAATTTTAAGGTGTGGTGTGATTAGATAAATTTTCTAGTTGGGAACATGAGGAACGAAGAAAAGATTGAGTAGAAAGATGTGATTGAAGTGTTTGATGTTTGTTGAACGTATTGAATTGCTGGACGTAAAATGGGCATTACTGAACGTGTTTGGTAATGTTAAATGTGCTTAATGTTGCTGGAAAATCATTCCAACGTGTTAGAGTTGCTGAAAGGGTTCGAATTTCTGAAAGTGTGTGATGATTTCTGGACGGAACTTTGGACATCAAATTGGATTATAGAGCTGCAAAGGAGAAGACAAAAAGACAATTTTATCTGTTGTCTCAACTGAACATCGGCGCCTATCTCGCCAATAATGAACTAGCAAAGGATTTTAGAAAAGTTGAATACTATTTTAAAAATTTGTGAACGGAGAACCAAATTCCAAAAGTACGATAATTATTTTAATTAATTATTTATTTACCTAATTTTTGTAACCTTAAACTAAAATTAGTTTAGAATAAATTATAAAAATAATTTAATTTAAATTTAAATATTTAGCAAAATTGAAAGGACGATTTAATATTTTTAGAAAACTTAGATTTAAGGATTTTACAAAAAAAAAAATTCTAAGTTAATTAGGAACAATTTTCATATAATAAATGGACTAAAAAAAATTTAAAAGTTAAAAAAAATAATAATAAACTCCTGAAAGCTTTAAATCTAGTATAAAAAAAGAGTGAATTTTAAACATTGAAATTAAATTTGTAATATTTGGAAGTCTTATTTTGTTCGTAATTAATTTAATTACGATATGAATAAAATTATTTAAACTTGTAAGAATTCGGAGAATAAAAAATTTATCAAATTATTTAAGAAAGAATCTTAAGATGAAATAATATTCTTTTGAAATTTAGAATTAAGAAACCTATAATTTAGATTTATTATTTTGAAAGTGAATAATTTATTTTAAAAGAGTGACATAGGAATTTTCAAGTGATAAAATAATATTTTAAAGCTTAGTTCAAATTATATATAAAAGTCTCATTTAAGTAAAATGAAATTAACTACACATGAGTAAATTATTTTTAGAACTCAAATTCAAGTAATAATGTTTTAAATTATTAGTTTTAAACTAAATAATTTATTTAGAAATGAAGAAGTCTTAGAAGTTTGAAAATTAATTATAAAAGCTTTTATTTTTAAATTAAGAAATTCGGAAGACTTAGAAATTGTATTAATTTGACTTTAGAAAATTTTAGAACTCAAGAACAATCCTAAATTAGTTGAAACTGATATCTAGAATTCATAATCATTTTAGAAATTATTTAAGTTTAAAAATAATTTGAATAAGATTAAATAAATGTGAATTAAAAAAATTAGAGAATCTCATAAATTGTTCAATTATAGATTGTACTTTTTGAATATCGAGTATCTCGAAGGAAAACAAGGTTGCCCTGAAGATCGACGAAATCAGGTGGGCGGGATTTCTTCACTCACCCGTATTATACGAAGTTTTAATTTTATTTTCGTAGTTTTAGAATAAATTGCATTGCATTGATGAAATTGTTTGATTTGATTGCAATGTGTGTTGATAACCTAATGAATTACTATCAAATTTGATCACATGCATTCATAGGAATTGCATGGTATTGCTCTTGCACTCACTCATTTCATTTGCTATGAAAATTGCATATATTATTTATTTGGTTAGATGTTAAATTCGTGAGTTGATTTCATATGATTGCTATTGTTGTAACTAAAATAAGATTAAAGGATTATTAAGAATCCATGTACCGGTGCGATTGACGAGCCCGAGGCGGATCGAGGTGGCATCTCCTATATGTCACCGTTTGAGATCGACGAGCCACAAGGTGGATCGTAGGTATTCCCAACCGTAGTTGTTGGTTATAGCTAGAAGTCTTTGGGAGTTAGTACGAGGCTGCAAGAAGTACATTCTCTTAGGCTTTGATGTGAGTATCGATTGATTTTAGACGGTTATTGAGACCCTCTGGGATTAGATTGGATCACGGGAAATACCAAGAGACATCTCAATCCTCTTCCGGTCTTATAACACAACCAAAACAATTGAATGTTTGAAACGCCTAATGTTTGGAAGTGTTTGTAATATTTTGGGTTTTGATCTATATAATGCGTGTGTTGTGTAGGAATGATCCATTGGGCTTTCGAGTTCACTCCTATTTTATTTTTCAGGAAAACCTGGATGTCATACACAACAGTCTACGTCAGAAGCCTCCCATTTTCTATTGGACACCTTATTGGGGAGGTCGTCCGGGATAGGTGACTTTGGAGGTTGTATTCTGTTTATTTTTACTGAATCGATTTATATGTGTTTATTTTGGTTTGGATTTCAACCAACCATGTTATCAAACGATATTGTATGTTTCACATTTACTATCTTAAAGGAAAATTTTTGAAGTGATTCCACTGCTAGTTTTCTAATTTATGATTTATGATATTCGATTTAAGTTTGTTTTGTATAATGTAGAAATCCGGTAAACATCATGAGAAAGTTTCTTAATCATTTCTTTTATGCAAGACATATTTTCAGACTTTTATTTAAGAACTATATGATAGAGACTTGAATTGAAGGAAAAAGATTTTTGACAGAAAAGTGATTTTAAGTAGCATTCCGATTTTCAACGGATGATGAATCATAACATGTGTTGGGAAGTCTAGTTGAAAATTGGGGTGTTACTGGCACAAATTGAAATGGCTAAGACTTAGATTGAGAACATGATGACGGAAGTCACTAGGAGGGTCATAGACCAGATTATGAAGGCATTGCCTCAGATGATACCACAGGCAGTATCAAAGTCACCAGTGTAGGAACAGATTCCAAAACAACAGCTAGTGCCAGTACTCGAGGTTCTAGTTTGTTAGAAGCCACGAGAGGACACGGAAAACAAGCAACAAAGGGACATGCTGATGCAGTTGCAGAAACTCGGCTCATTCCAATTTGGTGGAACTTTTGACTGCATGATGGCAGTTCACTGGTACCAAGAGATGGATGAAAACCTGGACGTGTTAGGGGCAATGGGTCCTCATTGAGCGACATTGGCTACCCATCAGTTCAAGGGACTAGCTAGAAGTTGGTGGCAGATGTTGAAGGCTGATTCGAACATTGACGTTAAGCAGATGAACTGGGAAGAGTTCAAGGAAGTGTTTCATGAGAAGTGTTACCCAGAAGCTACACAAAGGAAGATGTAGGAGGACTTTGTTAGGTTGAACTAGAGAGATATGACAATAGCCGAGTACGAGGTCAAAGTTATCGAATTGGATAAATTTTCACTTGAACTAATTAGGGAATAGAAAGTGAAGGCTAACTGGTTTGCCCAGGGTCTCAAAATTGAGATCCTAAAGATAATAATGACATTGGGTATAAAGACGTACAAGAATGTTGTAAAAAAGGCTTTAACGCTGGAGCAAGAACTCAACTTTGAACAAAAATTGAAAAATGGAAACAAGAGGCTCAAAATTGACAAAGACCACCAAGGTGAGAAGGCACCTTAGACTCAACAACAAGTACAACCTAAGGAGGAGCCAAAAATAATAGGTGAGGAGACTGGGGTTGTGCTACTTGTGCAGGCAAAGGGTTTAGTTAGCAAGGAATTGCCCAACTACACCAACTCAAGCTCCTCAACGACAACAACCATAGAACAATCGAGGAGGAGGATAGAATGGTTGCCCCCAGGACAAAAAACAACAACAAAATGCTAATCATGGGCAAAACCAGGGCTGTGGTCAAAACTAGGCTAGCGTGTTTGCTGTTGCCGATGTTCAAGAGGAACATGTCCCTACTGTGGAAGGTACATTTTTGTTATTTAATGATGCTGTAAAACTGTTGTTTGATTCAGGTGCTATAAAATCTTTTTATTGCTGAGAAACTAGCAAAATACCCATAGGGGCCACTATTACCTCAAAAAGAATGTGTAGTTGTGACTTAAGATTTAGGGATAAACTAATCTCAGTTGACCTATGTGTACTACCATTTTATGGATATGATGTGATCTTGGGGATGGACTGGTTAGATCATTATCATGCTAAGATAAATTGTCCTAAGAGGCAAGTAACCATAACATTACCGTCGGGGGAAACCTATAGAATCAAAGGTGATATGCAAAAATTACTGAGAAGCGTAACGATAGCCATGTTGAACTGCCTGAAGGAGAAAGATGAGTTTGAGAAACATTATGAGGAAGACACTATAGAACAAAGAAGAATCCAAGACCTAGAAGTTGTTAAGAATTATGAGGATGTGTTTCCAGACGACTTACCTAGACTACCGCTTGTTAGAGAAGTAGAGTTCGAAATTGAACTTCACCCTAAAACCAACCCCATAGCCATACCTCTCTACAGGATGGCACCAGTAGAGTTGATTGAGTTAAACACTTAGCTAGACAAACTTTAAGGAAAAAGATTCATTAGGCCAAGTGCATTACCATGGGGAGCTCTAGTGTTATTCATAAAGAAAAAGATGGGTCCATGAGACTATATGTTGACTACCAAAAATTGAACCAGGAAACCATAAAGAACAAGTATCCTCTACCAAGGATTGATAACCTATTCGATCAATTGAAAGCAGCCACTCATTACTCAAAGATAGATCTTAGGTCAGGAAAGCACTGATTGAGAATTTGAGAGTTTAACATACATAAGACGACCTTCAGGACACGATACGAACACTTTGAGTTCATGGTGATGCCCTTTGGCTTGACCGATGCCCCAGTAGCGTTCATGGATTTGATGAACCGAGTATTTTGACAATACCTTGACTAGTTTGTGGTGGTATTCATAGACGACATTCTAATCTACTCTAAGTTAGAAGCTAAACAATTAAAACACTTGAGACTTGTGTTGGAGATCCTTAGAAGAAACTAGTTATATGCCAAGTTCAACAAGTGCAAATTTTGGATAAAGACGATCAAGTTCTTTGGCCCATGTAGGATTAGCAGAAGGCATCTCTATAGATTCGAAGAAGGTGAAAGCTATCACGAACTGGAAACAACCAAAGATAGTTACAAAGATTAGGAGTTTCTTAGGCCTGGCTGGATATTATCGAAGATTCATCCAAGATTTCTCCAAGCTGGCTGAACCCATGACTAAACTAACCAGAAAGGGAGTCAAGTTCAATTGGGATGAAAAGTGTGAATGATCATTCCAAGAACTAAAGAAGAGATTGACTACGACCCCTATCTTAGTTACTCTTATCCACAGTGTTACATATGTCTTATATATAGACGCTTCATAGAACAGATTGGAAGCAGTCTTGATGCAAGATGGAAAGGTTGTCAGGTATGCCTCAAGACAACTAAAGATCCATAAACAAAACTACTCGACCTATGACTTAGAGCTAGCTGCGATTGTGTTTACCCTAACGATTTGAAGACACTATCTTTACGGCGAGAAGTTTGATCTATTTTCGGATCACAAGAGTTTGAAATGCATCTACGACAACAAAGATGGATGGAGTTCTTTAAGGATTATGAGTTCCAACTATGCTACCATCTGGGAAAGGCTAATGTAGTGGCCAATGCCTTGAATAAGAAGCTCAACAAGCAAGATGAGGAGAAGGATCAGATGTACCAACTAATTCAAGAGTTCAATTTGTGCGTAAACATTGATGAGAACCAGGCCTACCTTTACAACATGTCTTGCCAACCGGATCTTTTGCATCAGATCAGGGATGAACAAAGGTAAGACAAGTAGCTCACAAGCCTGATAGAAGGAGTTGAACAGGGTAAACATACTGACTTTAGGTTAGATGCTAATAATACCCTAAGATTTGGAGATAGAACTTGTGTACCTTAAAATGGACAAAGTAAGCAATCCATACTTGACAAAGCCCATCTAACTAAGTATACAATGCATCCTGGCAGTGACAGGATGTATCAAAATCTTAAAAAGACCTACCGGTGGAGAGGAATGAAGAAAGATGTGGCTACGTATGTCTCCAAGTGCTTAACCTGTCAGTAGGTGAAGGTAGAACACCGAAAGCCCTCTAGGATATTACAACCACTCCCTGTCCCTGAATGGAAGTGGGATAACATCGCCATGGACTTTGCCAATGGATTACTCGAAACCAAAAAGGAGAAGATGTTGTATGGATGATTGTGGATCATCTCAATAAAGTGGCTCATTTCTTGCCAATTAGATCCATAGACCAAGTCAGTAAGCTGGGAGAACTCTATATGAAGGAGATAGTAAGACTTCATGGTGTGCCTATGTAACACCCCAACTCTCGAGACTTTCAATTGGACTTAACCACAAGGCAGGCTGGGCTGGTGTTACTTTACAATTACACAACTTAACATTGTATTTCAATTATCTTATGCCTTAATGTATTCAAGAGTACTTAACTCAATTTTAGGAATCAAATCAAATAAGCTTGTAATACAAGAGATAAAAGAATTCATAAACTTTATTAATTTAATAAAATGGAGTACATGACTCAATCTTAAAATGCTAAATTCAGCAGAAGTCTTAAATAAATCAATTAAAATTTGGGCAACATACCTTTACATATAAATTTTCAAATCTTAAACCCTATCTAATTTAGTAATTTTCATGATTCAATTTCTTAAAAAAAATATAAGAGGAGGGGGTGAGCACATAACCTAGTGGATCATTCTATAACAACTAAATTACTAATTCAAATCAAAAGCACATCCAAATTCAAAAACTTGCATACATTAAGCATTTCAAAAAGTATTTTGTTTACAGTTGTAAATTTGCTTGAAAAGGGTCCAATCCCTCAATGTTCTTATCAAAATACCCTACTTTTGGGTGGAAAGATAATTCATCTTGTCACATTCCATTGGGATTAGGATCTCATATCCATATTCCAAGTATTTTGGGCTACACTCATCTACACACAAAAATAAAACCCATATACACTAAGTATATGTAAAGAACTGTAACACACTGATACACCAAACACATCGGGACACATTGGGTGACTCAAGGTACTGTCCCCTCCCCTTGGGATTTTCTTTCGCCTCCGTAGAGATTCGAACCAAGGATATGGGGCATAAGTACCTTGAATCTGCTTTAGACTCTGAATCTTAAACCTTCTATTGGTATCAGAGCCACCAGGTTGTTTTCTCATGTTTAGTGCTATTGGTCACGTTGATCATCGTCCTTGTACTCTGTGTTTCTGGACATCTGTCTATTGCATACAAGTTTTCTACAATATTTCGGACGTGAAACTTTTCCATCTTTGGGAAATTTGATGTCAACAAGTCCTCACTGTTTCTCCGACATCATCTACTTCTTTTTATACCTCATTACTTGGCTCCTCTCCTTCTAGTCCTTTATCCCCAAGCTACTAGGACCAGTAAGCACGACGATACTTAGTTCCCTAAGCAAGTATTGTTTGAAAACCAGTATTCTTGTTCCTTGTTTTTAGTTTACTCAGTCTTAGCAATAAGTTGTTCTGTCTCTGCGATCTAGTCGTGTTAGCCATGGAAGGCGTTTGAAGGCATTTCTCGCTCCTAGACACGAACATTTACTTGCTTGATAAGCCCTTGTAACATGGAAACTTCTTCTGTTCCCAACCCTTCTTCTCTTGAAGTTTCTTACACTACAACCAAGATTGATGGGTTATATGAGGTAGAGTATTTGCCTGACTCTAATGGAGTTGTTCCTCTTACAGAGCTTGTTCCTATTCTACCCCAGAATGTTTATTCTCTTGTCCATCTCTTTTCCAAAGAAAAGGAAAAAAAATGTTCAGAAGACAAACACTTCAGAGTCCTGTCAAGGAATATGTCTGAATCTCCAATTTCAATGAGCATCAGATTCTTGTTGATCAGGCTAAACACTTTTTCCCTCTTACCATACCTGCCTATATCTTACCCCAATTGCAGAAAGATGGCTATACTCATCTTCACTATGGTGCAGTAAAAATGTGTATCATCTTCCATGGTAGAAAATCCACAGAAGCTATTTCCCGAATATCTCTCCTTGATTTTCGCATGCTCTGTTACTCTGATGCGGTTATTAGTACTACCCAAAATTCTGGCATAGTTTTTGTTACCTTTTACCCAAACTTTAATGTGTCCTTAAGGGATCTTCATGCCCTTACTACCCTCACACTTCAAGCTTAATTGTCTGGAGCCCCTTAAATCCAAACTACTCTTGAGGCAACCATCCACTACCAGATTGCTTATCGCGTCTAGAATCACGCAATAGATGTCCCCTATAAAGGGTCTTCACTTGATGGCCTTATGTTAGATATCAACTCCCAGGGTGTTGTCTCACGCACTTTCCTTCCAAGGACTATTCCTCCCATTTGTCTCCAGCAGCTATTTCCAGAAAAATGGCTTACAAGCTATGAAGTGCAATTCCGAACAAATGAAATTCACCAATCCACCCATGTTACTCATAGCAGACGACCTGACGGACTTGTCGAGGTTGTTTTTCCAGAACCTCCTCTGGTTCATCCAAGTCCTTCTTCTGCAGGAATAGATTTTGTTGATATCCCAGATCCTCCTGTCGCACATCAATGATATGACACTTGTAATTGTCCAATTTTTGAGGAAGCTGCTTTCGAAGTCCAGTATGATATTGAGAAGCCAAGGAAAAAAACAACCCAGTAGCTCCTAGAAGCCAAATATGCATCTGTGACCCAACAGTTGGTTTCATTCAATCAACGTCAGCAAGGTATCAATATTAGGTCTTACTTTTTGATTATCATACTGACGATGATTTTGATGACCAAAACAACAACTATTCATCAAATGAAGATGATGGTTCCACCCCTAATGAGGGTTGCTTTGTGCTCTCTGAACAATCACGAGCATCACCTCCACCATTTGGCCTAAAAAGATATACAGATCCACTCATAGGTTGTCCACTTCAAAATCAAATCCGCCCATCCAAAGTTATGACCCCTGTATCAGAATGACGTTTTGCAAACCATCCTCCAAAAATAGCAACAATCTTTAACCCATCAAACAACCCATGATAAACTTATAACCTCCCTTCAAACCTGTATTGACCAAACCCACCATGTTGGTTAGATCCATTACAAATATTGCTAATATTCAAACAGTTCTTGGCCCTCTTGAAAGAGAACAACAGTCCCTTAAGAACCAACTCAAAAACTTCACAGAAACCCCTCTTGAAACCACCTCCAATCCTTTTTTCGTGCCTCATGTAATTCCTACCGCTTACAAACGGCCATCTTTACCATGCCCTCCTTATTTCCACCCTCATACTAAGTCTAGAGTAAAAAACCACCTCCTGCCCATACACATCCAGTCCAATCTCCCAGGCCATTGGGTATCATTACTTTCCACTTTCCCTTCCATCAAACCTTATCTGAGCCACCTATCTCTCCAGATGACCCTTCACATTCTCCAAGGTATGAACCACCTCAATACCCTACTAACTCTATCCCCAAATGGAAAGACAAAGGAAAAGAAAAGATGGTTATGACCATTCCCCCAATTAAACCAGACCTCCAGGCTTCTTCCAGATCGTCACCACTCCCAGATATCTCTAGCAATCCCTTAACTACTTTCCTCGAATATATGTTTTGTCGCTATGATCAACCCTCTGTTGCTCTAGCAGACCAGATTGCTGACTCCTCTTTTGAGGCTAATTTGTTTTTTGAGTCATCTTCTTCTTTCTCTGAATCCTCCTCTGCTCATCCCCAAGAAGTATTAGCAACAACCTCTAGCCCAGTCGAGTCTTCAAAACCCAAGCCAGAATGAACCCATGATACCCCACCTGTTGCTAAACCACCACGGGAAGAATCAGATGACATAGAATCTAATTTCCCTCCTCCATCTCACCAACCACCTAAATTTGGCTCCAAGTCCAGTTCTTTCCACACTTTTAATCTTGACAACCTTTCGTATTGTAACACCCCAACCCCCGTATCATTAAGCATTGGACGCGTCCACCATTTTTCTTGACAGTGGACTAAACCAAACGGCGGGCCGGGCCGGTGTTATATTACAAGCGACGCACACTTGACTTTCTATTTTAGTCATTTCATGCCTTGATCGTATTTAACCGTACATAACTTTAAAATTAAGAAGTTAATAAGGCAATAGTATAAGAAATAACTGAAATTCATAAACTCAATTAATTAAATA
>JAJIYU010004605.1:0-24015 GCA_030144865.1 Tinospora cordifolia
TTTCTTATTCAAATAGGAAAGCATATAATTACCCAACAATTCTATATGTCTAATATTAATCATCGTATATTCCTTTATACTTCCATATTAACTAATCAATTGCGTACCAATAACAAATATATATATATATATGTGTGTGTGTGTGTGTGTGTGTGTGTGTGTGTTTGTATTTAAATATATACATATATGTGTTCAAATTTCGATTATTACGTCATTAAAATTTTCGGTATTACAATTATTACGTCACTAAAATTTCAGGTATTACACCCATCTTCTCTTCTTGTGTGTGTGAGAAGTTTTTCTCTCAATTTGGGGAAATAAGTTGGGTGATCTTCATGGGCACTGGTACGTGGAGGAATTCCTGCCGGAATTTTGGAAGAAAGCATTACAAGGTGGAAGTAATTTCTAGAACACCCTTCTTTTCTTATTTGAATTCATGGTATGCTCGTTGTTATATGTTTTTCACTGAATTCAAAGATTTTCAACTTCAGTTCTAGAATTTTACATATTTATTTCAGTATTTCAATTTTGATTAATGTTTGAGCAATCATATCATCCATTCCATGTAGTATCATGCTTAGGCTTTTAAATTAAAGTAAGATGCATGTTTTACGAGTGTTTCATGAATCGACTATGTATATTCTGAATTTTAGTTTGGTGTCATATTTTGAAATTTATTTTATGAGATCATGATATGAGAATTAAACAAAGACAATGGAGATAATAACTACGTACCATCATAGTGGTTATGGCGACACTATGGATTTTCTTTTCATATGAGTTAAGTCATATGGTTTTCAGACCTAAATACTTGAGGACCACTGGTGGGTCACCATGTGTAACGGGTTGATGCCGACATATGCCACTAATGGGTTGATGCCGAGTAGGCCCTATTTACTTAGTTAAGAACATCAAGGGATTAAAGGCCCTTTTGGTCTTAGACTCGACTTAAACAAATTGTTGTTTGAAACGCCTAATGTTTGCAAGTGTTTGAATTATGATTGTGTTATGAGTTTGAATATGAAAGATGGTTGTTCAAAAATGATCCACTGGGCTATGTGCTCACTCCTTCCTATCTTATTTTTTGGGAACATGAAATCTATGAAGCAGTTGAACATGGATAATAGGTATTTTTGCAAGTTTTTGCCTTATTATTATTATTTTTAGAATTTAAGGGCATATTGTCCATAGTTTTTTATGTTTTTTTACTGAAAAGTATTTTGAAGTCTTCCACTGTAACAATTAGTTCGTTTTGAAGAGTTTAGTACTTTTAATTTCTATTATGAATAAAATAGTTGAATTTCTTTATCTCTTTTAATTTGACTTGATTTTATTGAAAGTTTTGTATTCTTGAATTTTGTACAAAGGCATGAGATATTGAAAAGAAAAGAACAAGTGTGTGTCACTTGTAATGTAGCACCAGCCGGACCCGTTGTTTTGTTAAGTCCACTGTCAAGAGAATGGTGGCAATGTACATTGTTTAAGAGATACGAGGGTCGGGGTGTTATAGTCAATCTCCAAGTCCAAGATTCCTCCATATCTCCAAATTTCTATTCATCCCACACCATGTAGAAAATTAAAATATAGTATCTTCCCAATCTTGTGTCTTGACCAAACAAGTGTTTCGTTTTCAAACATTTTCTTCTCTAACCTTTGCCCTAAAAGTTTTTATTTATGATTCATTGTGCCTCATTGACAATACCCAAATCTCTATCTGTGGTCTCTTTTCCTAGACCTATAGACTCGATATCACTGCTACAAAGTTCCTCCATCGAACTGGCAGCCCATATTCTATACTTTAGACACTTGCCCAGTATTCTATAGCCCAGGCTCTAACCTTGCCCAATATATCTACTAATTGAGCTCTAATACAACCTTTGGTAGCAGAGTAATATCTAGCTTAATACTGTATAGCCCAAGCTCTTAATTTGCCTAGTAACTTACTGACTGAGTTCTGATACCACCTTTGTAACATCTCGGTTCCCAAAACATTTATAATTATGACATTGATCTTATACTTAGAGATGCATACACATACATATTCACTTTTGTTACATGACATTGTCAAGAACTAGGATATCACTTGTTTCACACATCAATAACAATTCTCTTGGTCCCACCAAGTCACATCCCATAAAATCATATGAGTAAATAAAAGAATAACAAATAGATTTATAACTAAAAGCATGGGATCACATATTTATTCGATTTAACCCAATAATAATCAAACTAGCATCTGGCCCCATGGTCAAGTTCCAAGTACTAATTCAATGAATAACATAGTTAATGATGATCTAGACCCATATACTACTAAATTAAGAAACAACTCTTAATTTAGAAAGAACCTCGTTAATGAGGTCTACTACCATTCAACTACTCTGTGGTGTGTTATCGACGTTAGCTTTTTCTTACTAGTTACCTAAAAAATAACTGGGGTGAGCTCAAAAATCCCAATAGATTATATACAATACATCTCAAGATTTATTAAAGTCAAAATACAGAATGTCCAAACACTTATCAAACATTTGTTGTTTCAAGCAATTCAATTGTTTTTCAATTGACGTTCAGACCGAAAGGACCATCCTCAGTGTTTTTATAAGAAAATGAGTGCCCAGCACTAATGACAAGGAGGGTGATACCCATCATCCAATGTCTAGGAACTAGGGTCCAACCTAGTGTTCCATTTCAAATATATTATCAATTTCATAATTTGAGAACACCCACAGTGATCAATTTTGATTCATTGAGTCGGTATGCGGTTCGGCTCTTGAATATAGTGATCTTAAAGTGTTAACAAGAAATTTTAGCCTATTCACAATCTTATAACTGAAAAACAAATTATCCATAATAATTTAAAAGCATATAATCAATCATACATAGAGTCACACCAGATGCTATTTCGCACATAATATATGCAACTTATTTTGAAAACATGTAATCATTATAAATGCATGATAATTGTAAAATCAAAAGGTTTATCAATCAACACACTAGCATGCATTGAATATTCATTCAAAATAACAAAGAAACATATTCCATATTTAAAACTCAAATAACACCCAAGAGCTATGTAATCATTTCCATTTGTCAGTGCACTTCCTCAGCTCCTATTCTTCGCACATTGTCAACTTAAATGTCTTGACTTCTCAATCTAAAATATTTAAAGTAATTATTTTTAGTATTTAAAAATCACATTATATTTTTAAATTATAAATTTACTAATTTCTTATCAAACATGACAAATAGTACACTATTCACCTTTTCAATGCATTTAATGTGCATTGTTTCCCTTTTTCGGTAGTTGCATGGAACTTACCCATTTTTCAACTATGAGCACTCACTATCTAATTACTTTTAAACCTTTATAAAACTCTCTAAAGGCCATAAAATATTCAGCCATGACCAGTATGCATCATGTGCATGAAATCATAGTTGTATTCATGACTTATACGCATATTCTAAAGATTTGATGTATATTAAAGTCTTACACCTATTTCTAGTCTCTTAAGCATGTTTAACCATCAATTTCCAACGAGCTACCTTGCTAGTTTTTTGATTCATATATGCATCAAACAACACCCTATTAGTGATCAGACTTAACCATACTTTAAACATGCATGTACCCTAATTATCTCATCATAGGGGTCTTATGGGTGTGCTATTTTATAATACTCCAATATTAACATTACATGTAACTTAAATCCCCATTTTCCAGCTACCTCTGGTTTTTGACATCTAAATGTATGGAACCCTCACCCGATTTGCAATTACACTCAGTTGTCACTTAAACACGCCTATTCCCTAATTATATCATTGCATACATGCCTTATTTGTATATCATCATGCTCTAAAATCAAAATTTGTGCATCTATATTCAAGATTTTCCAGCAACCTCACTTGTTGGTTTTTCATCAAATAACACATTAACATCATTTTACCATAGATATCACTAATCTCTACATGCATCATGCATAGTTACTAGTTTCACGAACGTACATGCATATTTGATCCCTTTCCCCATGTAAACGTTATTTCCTTCAACCTTACATGTTCTGATAAACTTATAACCCTCTAAATCATTAGATTAATGGTTGGAAATCAAAAAGTGACCATTAGAAAGAAATAAGATCATTATACCTTACTATCGATACCAGGAATGTCTCACTGATGATGTGTGCTTCAAAAGAGAGTTCTTGGCTCTTCTTTAGGGTTATTTACTTTAACACCATAACCCCCTAGAAACAAGTTTAAGCTCAACCACAAGGAGAGTTGGGTCCTATGTTACATTTACATGTACACAACTTGCATATCAATTCTTTTATTCTAACACTTATTGAAATACTCACAAATACACTTTCATTAAGTTTAATATTCAACAAGATAATGCAAGTGAATAAAGGAAAACATCGAATCTTTATCATTCAAATAAAATAAAAAGATTACATTCTTAAAATCAAATCCAAAGATTGAATACATAACTCTAAAATTCAAAAGTAAAATCCAGCGGAAGTCTTTAATTCAAAATTTGGGGCACTATGCCCTTACAATATAAACTTTCTAAAAGGAGACTTTCAAAAAGATCCATAGTCTTCATAAAATTCAATTTCCTGAAAAATAGAAGGAAGGGGTAAGCACATAGCCCAGTGGATCATTCATTAAAAAACTAAGTTATTAATTCAAATCAATAGCACATCCGAATTTAAACACTTTCATACATTAAGTGATTCACACAACTTTTTTATTGTAGTGGACGTTAAGGCTGAAAGAGTTCTACTCCCTTAATGTTCTTAATTTAGATACCCCCTCTTTAGGGTGAAAAGACATTTCTTTGTCACTTTCCATTGGATATCACATACCAAGTATCCCTTAGTTGTGTCATGCAACCACACATTCCAAGCATGTGTTAAGAACACCCATAGCACCCATACGAGTCACTATAACAGTACGTGGTTCTTATCTTCACTTTCTTATGTTTAAGATCACATAATCATGAAAGGAATTCAGAATATAAATTTCACAATTTTAAACAACCAAGAAAGCATAAAAAGATCACATAGCATGCTTGAAACATCGAATTAAATCATAAACATGGATTTTGAGTATGGCATGCTCTGATGAGTGATTAAAAATATAGAAACATGCTAAAATAAAATCAAAATATGATTAAACATGCTGAAACTAAAATAAAACATGTTGAAAATTAGAATTCATATAAGCATGAACATGCTTGAAATTTAAAATAGCAAAGTAAAAGTTTAAGAAATTCCTTCCACCTTAATTTGAGTTTCTTGTTGAATCTAATAGAAGTTTTTCCTTATCTGCCACTTTCAAAACTTCAGGAACTTTTAACCACCAACAAAAACTACTTCAAAAACTCTCTAAAATACTAAAATCAGAATCTTCTACACAAGAGAGAAAAGAGAAATGAGAAAAGGTGCCAAGAAGAGGGCAAGAACAAGCAAAGAGGGAATTATCAACTCTTTGCTTTGGGATGAGAAGAATGAGATCATGAAGGGGTTCATATAGAGTTTCATGAGAACTAGAGGACGATTTGGGCATGCTCACACTAGGAAACCTTTCCATTCCTCCATGGGGATGTTTTGGAATGCATAAATTGAGTGTGCACATGATTTAGAATGTGGGTTGATTTGGTTTCCAATTCCTAGTATGAACACAAGATATAAGCTTTATTTGATTTCATATTTATGTGTGAACACAAAAAGGATTTAGAATACTTACTATTCTTTGTTTGGAAGTTAATCTAAATGTGATATTGTGAGCAAGACAATTTTTCAATATGTTTTGGTAATTGATTCCTTTTCTTTTGCACACCAAATCAACAAGATTTGGCAATATTCTATTTTGAATTAGAAACTTTTAATCTTGTTCCTAAGATGTTTAGAAACATTTTTTAGCAACTTCTATTCTTGGATTAGAAACTTCTAATCTTGTTCCTTGGGTGTTTAGAAACAATTTTCAGCAACTTCTATTCTTAAATTAGAAACTTCTAATTTGGATTATTTGGGATGCTTTTGGTGTGTAGAGCATGGTGTATATGATCACATCATGGTGCACATGGAATCATTCACCCATGGTTTCTTAATACTAAGTGGGACATCTCATAGGGGTGGCATATCTGGTCACTTTTATGGCACATGGGATCATTCTACATGAACTAAAATAAAGGAAACATCTCATGGAGCTTAGGGTAGGGTAAGGGTACACATGATCATGGTGTTCCACCCATGTGACTTGCACATGCTTAGGGTGGCCATGACTTCATAGGTTCACAAAAATCAAATAAAATTAATATCTCCTTGTTCACAAGGAATTATGATCTATAACCTATAGTTTTGGAAGCACATGAACTTAATGCAAATTTTAAGGTATGATTTGGCCCAATGTGATTTTCCCTCAAAAACTTTCCTTATTTAAGACCCACTAAGGTAACTAGGAAAATGAAAATCTAAATCTTGGCCAATTGTCCTGATTTTTGGATATGTTACTCATTTTGTTAATTCATGTCATTCTGAGGAAGGAAAGGATTGTTTGATCCAGGAAAAAGCAATGATAGTGCACTGAGCTAAGGAGCTAAGCATTGTACTAAACTGGCTAGATCAAGCAATGACCAAAGGTGATGCCCTAATCCCAATTGCAAGAGTTTCTTTTTGGGTCATTTCGATTCCCCAAAGTCTCCTAAATGCCCATTCCTTCCAAATTTGGACCCTTGAATGGCGTTTGGCAAATGAAAACCCTAATCTTGACCAATTATTCTAATTTTGGATAGTTGTCCAATTACTTGGTTCATGTCACCTTACTTCATTTTAGATTGTTTTGGGTCCCTACGGGTCACTAAATGAGAGTTCGAAACCTACCAAATTTAGCCCTGAAATGTGCTCGGTTTCATGTTGCACCCAATTATCACTGATCATGGTGTAGATTAATTTTTTATAGCATGGATTGTTGGTGATTCAATGCATGTAATCTCTACTTTTTTTATAATCTTTCTCTATGGCTGAAGTTAGAGGACGACTAGAACAAAAGATGGAGAAAGAAATGAACATCTAAGGAATGGGAAAGAATAGAGAAAGAAAGAAGAGAAGAGATGGTGTAGCATTTTACCTTGTAGAATTGACTTGAGGTAATGCTTGGCCTAAAATCTTAAGTTTTTGTGTTGTCTTCTTGTGTTAACTAGGGAGGTCAACTAGGGTCAAGAGAATAGAGAATAATGTTGACTTTTGGGATAAGAAAAGATGGGAGGTGCCGCTTATAGTGTTTGATAAGAATTGGGGTTGGTTTGAGAAGGATAAGACGGAATTTGAGTGTATTTAGGACTCTTTTTGTTTTAATCTCTACTAGAGTTTGATTTCTATCCAATTTCTCCTCTTTTAACACATGTGGAACATCCAAGGGTCTCATTCCCATGCTTTAGGCTTGCTTTCTTCTTCAACTTCTAGCCCACATACTTGCCCCACATCAATTTTCAGTGATATAGGGTTTTAGGTCCACTAATCATACCTTTTTTTTTTCTTATTTTGTCTATTAATTCTTTCGGAGTACTTATTCAATTCTTTGACACTTTTATTTACTTATTTAAATCACATTTATTTTTTATTGTTGGATTTACTTGATGTGTCAATTTCACTAGATTTTATTAATTAATTATTTTATGTACAATATACTCTACCTATACATATAGTTGATTTTATTGAATTTTACTAAATAAATTCTAATATTTTCAATAAAATTTATAGGCCTTCTAGTAATGTTCTATTTTGTGTAAATTATTCACAAGTCACTTTTATTTGTGTTCATGAGTTAGTATCTAGGTTAAATGATTGTCTTACCCCTGGGTGATAAAATTATCGTTTTACCCCTTAAGGTCAAATTTAACCTTTTCAGCCTTAAGAACGTGTCTTTGGTTTTTCTTAGACCTCAGAATTAAAATTTACACTTTTCAAGTATTTTATTTTATATTTATTTACTTTAACTATTATTTAAAAAGTTTTATAAATTCTTTGGGTATTATAATCTACCCTCGTAAAAATAAATTTTATCCTCGAAATTTGAAATAGCTTCCCCGAATAGGTGGTTGTTCGCAACAATGCTGATCAGGTGCTCCTATTGAATAGATTGGAAAATTTGGTTCTCATTTCACTTTCTAATTCCTAGGTTGCTTCCTCGACGCCTAATGCCTCCAAAGGACTTTGACAAGTGGGATGTCCTTTGTCTTTAGGCTCTATACTTTGTGATCTAATGTACTGACTGTAGACTCCTCGTATGTAGCATTGACTTGTACTGGTATTTCCTCCCAGTGGATGATATGAGAGGGATCAGGCTCATACTTCTGCATCATCGATATATGGAAGATATTATGAATCAATGACATGTGGTTAAGTAGATCAAGCTCATATGCACATTTTCCAACTCGCCTTGTTATCTCAAACGACCCAATAAATCTTGGTGAAAATTTTTCCTTGTGTCCAATTCTTCTAATACCCTTTTGAGGACTAACCCTTAGAAACACCCTACCACCCACTTGGAACACTAGGGGTCTCCTTCGTCTATCAACGTCAACATAACTCTTCTATCTACTCTGGGTGGTCGCTAATCTCCTTTGAATCAATTTTACTTGCTCGTTCATCTCCTCTACTAAGTCTGGTCTAGTAAGCACTTGATCTTCTAGATCTGCCTAGCATGATGGTGATCTAGAAGGTCTACATACAAAGCTTCATAGGGTGCCATTGGGATACTTGCTTGATAGCTATTATTGTAAGCAAATTCAGCTAAATGCAAGTGTTTGCTCCAATTGTTTTTAAAATCAAGAACACATGCTCTCAACATATCCTCGAAGATCTGTATCACTCTTTTATGACTATCCATCTATCTATGGGTGAAATGCAGTGCTCATCGTCAATCTGGTACCCAATTGATTCTGTGAACTCTACAAAAATTGAGATGTGAACCTTGCATCTTGGTCTAATACTATAATCTTGGGTACTCCATGTAGTTTTATGATCTCCCAAACATAAAGTTCTCCCAATTTGCTCATTGAATCTATGGATCTCATTGGTAAAAAGTGAGCTACCTTTTGTGAGACGATCAACTATAGCCCATAAGTGTCTTTCCCTTTTTCATTCTTAGGCAACACACTAACAAAATCCATCGCAATGTTGTTCGATTTCCACTCTGGTATAGGAAGAGGTTGGAGCAAACCTGTGGGCCTCCTATGTCCAGCTTTCACCTGCTAACAAGTTAAATACTTTGAAACATATGTAGCCACGTCTTTTTTCATCCCTTTCCACCAATAAGCCTTGCGGATATTTTGGTACATCTTGTCACCTCCAGGATGCATAGTATATTTAGTTTGGTGTGCTTCATCTAATATCATCTGTCTACTCTTTTCACTCTCAGGTACGCAAACTCTGTTACCCATTCTTAGCATGCTATCTGTATCAATTTTAAAACCACTATATTTGCCTTGTTTCATACCTTCAATAAGATCTAAGATCCACTTGTCCTGTTTCTGTTCTTTCTTGATATGTTCAAGTAGATTTGGATGACACACCATGGTGAATAATATTGATTGATCCTTAGCTATTTTAACATCCAAATTATAACTATCTATCAGCTGATACATTTGACCTTTTTTCTTCTTCAATTTTACTATATTTTCTACTCAAGGCATCTGCTACCACATTTTCCTTTCCTGGATGATAGTGAAGTTGAAAGTCATAATCTTTCAAGAATTCCATCCATTTCTCTGTTTGAGGTTCAACTCCTTTTGAGTGTATATATACTTTAGACATTTATGATTTTAGTACAAGTCAAATCTCTCTCCATATAGTTAATGTCTCCAAATCTTCAAGGCAAAAACAACAGCTGCAAGGTCCACGTCATGAGTTCTATACTTTTGTTCATGCACCTTTAGTCGTCGTGAGGCATAAGTGACAACCCTACCGTCTTGCATTAGTACAACACCCAAACCATTCCTTGACGCATCTGTATAGAGTGTATAATCCATTTTATGAGTTGGGGCATTGAAGATGAAGTAAATCTCTTTTTCAACTCTTAGAAAGGTGTATCACATCTATCATCCCAAATAAACATATCTCCTTTCTGAGTTAACTTCGTTATAGGATTTGCTAACCTCGAGAAGTCTTGAATGAATTGTCTGTAATATTCGGCTAACCCCAAGAAACTTCGAATCTTAGTGATTGTCTTTGGTTGTTTCCAATTCATGACCGCTTATGCTTTCTCCGAAATAATAGTTATGTTTTTTGCAAATACTACATGCCCAAGAAATTTCACCATCTTCATCCAAAATTCACATTTACTAAATTTTGCATATAACTAGTGGTTTCTAAGAGTCTCCAAGATAATCTCATAGTATCTCACATGATCTTCCTCTAATTTCAAATAAATCAAGATGTCATCCACAAAGACTACTACGAACTGATCCAAGTAAGGTCTAAAAATCCTATTCATCAAATCCATGAAAGCTACTGATGCATTAGTCAGACCAAAAGACATTACAAAGAACTCAAAGGGACCATATTTAGTTTTAATGTTGTCTTTGAGATGTCTGACTATCGGATACGTAGCTGGTGATATTGTTACCTTAGATCAATCTTAGAAAAACATGTGGCTCCTCTTAATTGATCAAATAGGTCACCAATTCTTGGTAATGGTTACCTATTCTTCACAGTAACATTGTTTAACTTCTTGTAGTCAACGCATAACTTCATAGACCCATCTTTTTTCTTCACAAATAATACTAGAGCTCATTGTGGTGATTTACTCAGGTGAATGAACCTTTTCTCCCGAAGTTCATTTAACTGTGTCTTTAACTCCTTTAGTTCAATGGTGCCATCCTATAAGGTGGAATAGCTATAGGATTAGTTCCCGGACAAACTTCAATCTTGGACTCTACTTCCCTTCATGGTAGCTGTCTTGGCAAGTTGTCTGGCAATACATCCATGTAGTCTCTCACGAACATAATGTCTTGTATCCCTAAATGAGTCTCTGACACATCTTCATCCATCAGATTTTGAAAATCCTCCCTTTGGCTCATGTTGTATAACATTGCCACCATGGGGTTTCTGCGTAGTCTCCAAATTTCAACATAGATTTTTACCAACTCACCAGATGGTAAAATCAACATGACTCTGTCTCGAGTAATCAATTAGAGTTTAGTATTGTGTCAAACAATCCATACCCATTATCACATCATAGCCATGAAAAAACAACACTCTAAGGTCTGCAATTATTAGTTTGTCCCCAAATCTCAACTCACATGTGCAAAACTTTCAAGAAGTTATTGTAGTTGCTATGGGAGTTGATACATATGAAGGTTTTGGTGGTGTATAAGTCACTAATTGTAATCTCTTAACTAACTCTTTTGAAACAAATGACTTGGTAGCACTTGAATCAAACAATATTTTCATAGAAACATTAAATAATAAGAAGGTACCTTCAACAAATGGTGCTGGGTCCACTTGTCCATCTCCCAAAGCGTACACTCTAGCCTGATTTTGTCCTCTATTCTGATTTTGCCCAGTCTGCAGCTGCTGTGGCTATGGTTATTGTTGGACATGACCCCCTTAATTCTTGCCTTGACCATGGTTATGCATTTATGGTGCTTTGTTCCAACAATCCCTAGCAGTGTGTCCCTTCTTACCACAAAGAAAATATGTTCCTTGCCTTTTAGCCAATTGTCTATCCATTCTAGCACGATCTTGCTACGCATATGGCTTTTGATTCTTTTGGGACTGATTTTGCTGTTGTTGAAGTCGACCGCCATTCTGCTTCTTCTGACCCCTATGGTAATCTCTATTATTTCCTGGCCTCTTGTTCCTATTCTTCAGCCTTTGCTCGAGGTTGAGTTCTCTTTCAACTAGTAGTATCTTTTCCACAACCTCTCTATATGTCTTCAGATCCATGGGCACCACTTCCTTTTGAATATCTATCTTCAGACCCTTAGCAAAAGGATTAACATTGATGTGCTCCTCTCTAATCAATTCGGGCGTAAACTTGCTAATTTAGAAAACTTAGTCTCATACTCAGCTACTGTAGTGTTCCTCAGAGTCAATCTAATAAAATTTCATTCATTCTACATGAAATTTGAAGTGTTTACATGAATACTAATACTGAAATAATTATACTTTCTATTAAAGAAAATTGTTAGTCCTTATCACATCTATTCTAATATTACTACTAAAGGCATCTATTTGTTGTTCTCTTTGAATAGTTCTTTTGCAATTTGCTTAGTTCTCTTCATGATGTCCTTAAGTAACCAGAAATCACATGGTGGAAGCTTTGTCTAATCTCAGGCCTTAATCCACGATGGAAAGCTAAAATCTACTTGGCTCTCTTCCGTATCATCAATCCATCCGTTCTTGTTTTTAGGATTTCGTAGGTTATATCTTCTGTTAAAAATTTGGATCATCATAGTAACCTAACTGAAATTCCTTCTCGTTATGATTGTTGTTACTGTTCTTCCCACTTCTTTGTGATTCCATCTACACAATCAAGATATCAACAATGTTAAAATATGTGTATCAATCATGTTATCATAACTCTAAATACATGTCTCTAGGTTCTCGTTTGTTCAGTGGCCTATTAGTTTATACTTCGAAGTCCATAGTGAGGTTGTGCTGAAACTTCTAATGTTTTTTGGGTACAGGATTTGGGCTCAGTAATAAAAATTTTCATGGTATGCATATTTCAAAATTTAAATGAACATAACATATCAACAAAACAATTGCACATGTGTTCATACAATCACATTAACGTAGAAAAACTTTTGAGCTTCCATCTATGCCTCCAAGTTCAAATGTGCCATACCACCATTGCTTGGTGACATAAACTTCCACTTAGAAATCTCACTAGACCCATACAATTTCGCAAATGTCTCGTTGACTAAGGTCTCCCAAACCCCACTATGCTCAATTGTCTCATACTAGCTAAGCATAGGGAAACAAGATCTTCCAAGGTCATCGACCATTCACCAAACATGGTCCGTAAATCTTTGAGTCTAGTATTCCACCATATCTCTGAATTCTATGCGTCCCATACCACGTAGAACCCAAAAATACAATATCCTCCTGATATCCTGTCCTAACCAAACAAGTGTTTCGTTTTTGCACATTTTCAACCTCTAACCCATGCCCTGAAAGTTTTTATTTATGATCTACTATACCTCGGTGATAATACTCAAGTCTCTATCTATGGTCTCTTTTCCTAGACCTATAGACTCGGCATCACTGCTATAAAGTTCTTCCATCGAACTAACAACCCATAGTTTATACTTTAGACACTTACCCAACACTCTATAGCATAGGCTTTGACCTTTGCCAAGTATATCTATTAACTGAGCTCTCTGACACCACCTTTGGTATTAGAGTAATATTTAGCTTAGTACTCTACAACCCAAGCCCTCATCTTGCCCAGTAACCTACTGACTAAGCTCTGATACCACATTTGTAACACCCTGGTTCCCGAAACACTCATAGTTACTACACGGATCTCATACTTAGAGATGCATACACATACATATTCTTTTTTTTCACATGACATCGTCAAGAACCGAGATTTCACTTGTTTTACACATCAAGAATAATTCTTCTGGTCCCACCAGGTCGCATCCCACAAAATCGTATGAGCAAATAAATGAATAACAAATAGATTTATAACTAAAAGCTTGGGATGACATATTTGTTTGATTTAACCCAATAATAATCAAATAACATCTAGCCCCATGGTCAAGTTCCAAATAATAATTCAATGAATAAAATAGTCAGCAATAATCTAAACCCATACCCTGTTAAAATAGGAAACAACTCTTAATTTAGAAATAACCTCGCTAGTGAGGTCTACTACCATTAAACTACTCTTTGGTGTCTTGTCGACGCAAGTTTCTCTTGCTAGTTACCTAAAAAATAAGAAGTGGCGGGAGCTCAAAGAGCCTAGTGGATTATACACAATATATCTCAAGCGTTATTAAAGTCAAAATACAGAATATGCAAACACTTATCAAACATTAGGTGTTTCAAGCAATTCAATTGTTTTTCAATTGACATTTAAACCAAAAGGACCATTCTCGGTGTTCTCATCAAAACAACGAGTGCCCAGCGCTAATGACAAGGAGGTCATGCCCATCATCCAATGTCTAGGAACTAGGGTTTAACCCAGTGTTCTATTTCAAATATATTATCAATTTCATAATTTGAGAACACCCACAGTGATCAATTGTAATTCATTGAGCCGGTACGTGGTTTAGTTCTTGAATACAATGATCTTAAAGTGTTAACAAAATTATAAATTCTAGCATATTCACAATCTCATAACTAAAAGATAACTTATCCATAATAATTTAAAAGCATGTCATCAATCATACATAGAGTCACACCACATACTATTTTACGCATAATATATGCAATTTAGTTTGAAAACATATAATCATCATAAATGCATGATAATTATAAAATCAAAAGGTTTATCAATCAACACACTAGCATGAATAGAATATTCATTCAAAATAACAAACAAACATATATTCCATATTTAAAACTCAAATAACACCAAAGAGTTAGGTAATTATTTCCACCTATCAGTGCACCTCCTCAACTCTTGTTCTTCGCATTCTGCCAACTCAAATGTCATGAATTCTCAATTTAAAATATTTAAAGTAATTATTTTTAGTATTTGAAAATCACATAATATTTTTAAATCATAAATATCTTACCAAAAATGACAAGCAGTGCACCATTCACCTTTTCAGTGCATTCAGTGCACACTGTTGCCATTGTTCGATAGTTGGATGTAACTTACCCTTTTTTAACAATGAACACTCACTATCTAATTACTTTTAAACCTTTTTGAAACCCTCTGAAGGCCATTAAATATTCAGTCATGACCAGCATGCATCATATGCATGAAACATAGACGTTTTCATGACTTATATGCATATTCTAAAGATTTAATGTATATTAAAGTCTTACACCTATTTTTAGCCCCTTAAGCATGTTTAACTATCAATTTTCAGCAAGCTACCTTGCTAGTTTTTTGACTCATATATGCATCAAGCAACATCCTATTAGTGATCATGCTTAGCCATCTCTTAAACATGCATGTATCCTAAGTATCTCATGCACACGGGTCTTATGGGTGCGCTATTTTATAATACTCCAATATTAACATTATATGTAACTTAAATGCCCATTTTCCAGCAACCTACTTGGTGGTTTTTGACATCTAAATATATAGAACCTTCACCTAATTTGCAATTACACTCATTTGTCACTTAAACATGACTATACCCTACGTATATCATGCATACATGCCTTGTTTGTATGCTTTATCATCATGCCCTAAAATCAGAATTTTTTGCATCTATATTCATGATATTCCAAAAACCTCACTTGCTAGTTTTTCATCAAATAACACATTATTAACATCACTTTACCATATATATCACTACATGCATATCTCTACATGCATCGTGCATAGTCACTAGTTTTATGAACATACATGCATATTTGATCCCTTTTCCAATGGAGACGTTATTTCCTTCAACCTTTCATGTTTCCATAAACTTGTAACCCTTTCAATCATTAGATTAATTGCTGGAATCAAAAAGTGACCATTAGATAGGAATAAGATCATTATACCTTACTACCGTTGCCCGAACTGTCTCGTTGATGATGTGTGCTTCAAAATAGAGTTCTTGGCTCTTCTTTGGGCTGATTTACATTTCTGTTTTGATGATGGAAGTATGAAAAGATCTCAAAAATCTCTGGTGGAAATAATGATCGAATTAAGAGGATGAAAAGAATGACAAAACAATAGAGAAGAAGGTGTAGTGATCATGGTGTGGATTGATACCTTATAACATGGATTGTCGGTGATTCAATGCATGTAATCTCCACTTGTTTTATAACCTTTCCCTAGGGCTGAAGTTAGAAGATGACTGGAACAAAAGATGGAGAAAAAAAATCAGCATCCCAAGGAGTGAAAAAGAATAGAGAAAGAAAGAAGAGAAGAGATGGTGTAGCATGTTACATTGTAGAACCGATTTGAGGTAATGCTTGACCTAAAATCTTAAATTTTTGTGATGTTCACCTTGTGTTAACTAGGGAGGTCGACTAGGGTCAAAAGAATATAGAAGAATGTTGACTTTTGGCATGAGAAAAGATGGGAGCCGCCACTTTTAGTGTTGGATAAAAATTGGGGTTGGTTTGAGAAGGATAAGAGGGAGTTTGATTGTATTTAAGACTCTTTTTGTTGTAATCTCTACTAGAGTTGGATTTCTATCCAATTTCTCCTCTTTTAACTCATACGGAACATCCAAGAGTCTCATTCCCATGTTCCAAGCTTGCTTTCTTATTCAACTTCTGGCCCACAGACTTGCCCATATTAATATTCAATGATACAGTGTTTTAGGTCCACTAAACATACTTTTTTTCTCGTTTTGTCTACTAATTATTTCTAAGTACTTATTCAATTCTTTGACACTTTTATTTACTCATTTGAAACACATATTATTTATAATTGTTGGATTTAATTTATGTGCCAATTTCACTAGATTTTATTAATTAATTTTTATTTTATGTACAATATACTTTATGTATACATATACTTGATTTTATTGAATTTCACTAAATAAATTCTAATATTTTTCATAAAATTTATAGGTCTTTTAGTAATGTCCTATTTTGTGTAAATTATGCACAAGTCACTTTTATTTGTGTACATGTGTCAATATTTAGATGAAATGATCATTTTACTCTTAAGTGATAAAATTACTATTTTACCCTTTAAGGTCAAATTTAACCTTTTTAGCTCCTAAGAACTTATCTTTGGTTTTTTTAGCCCTAAGAATTAAAATCTACACTTTTCAAGTATTTTATATTATGTTTATTTACTTTAACTATTATTCAAAAAGTTTTATAAATTCTTGGGGTATTTCATTTTCCTTCTTTTTTTCTTTTCTTTTTCTCCTTTTTTTCCTTGTTCTCTCTCTCTCTCTCTCTCTCTCTCTCTCTCTCTCTCTCTCTCTCTCTCTCTCTCTCTCTTCCTATCTTCCCACATTGAGCAAGTGAGGAGAAGGAATGAGACGTGAATGAGATGTGGAGCCATATATATAGACAATTAAAAGGAGGGTCCCATGCATTAATCACAATCAAGATAATCCATTTTGGTTTTGTCTTATCTTACACCTCAACCATATTATCCTCTTATTTACGTATTTTATTTTTTCTTTTTCTTTTCATCTTAATCATATATATATATATAAGAATTAATTCATTCCATTTTTTAAGCTCCCACTATGAATATTAATTTTTATTAATATTAATATTATTTATTTATTTTTTATTTAATACACTTATTAATCAATACAATTTTTGTAAAATTACATATTTTTATTTATAATTCATTAATTCATTTTGAAAATACATGTCAAACCCATGGACTAAATGTCCAAAAATATGGGTCATTACACTTGTTGTTTGCTCTAGTTGTGGCCACTTGTTCATGTTCTTTAGGACTTGTTTGAAGTTAAGGTCTCATTTTATCAGTTATGTTCTAACCACTATTTCCTTCAAGGTGTTTAGTCTTAGTGGATTTATAATCTTTCATATTTCCACTCTTAGTCCTTCAGCAAAACTAGCCTTGGACTGCTCGTCCCTCACCAGTTCTAGTTCAAATCTAAACAATTCAGTGAACTTTTACTCATACTCAGTCACTGTCATCATCTTCTGACTTAGTAGGATGAATACTGATTGAAGTTGCCTCATGATTGCCATAGAAAAGAAGTTATCATAGAACAAGGTCTTGAGTTGTTTCGAAGTCATCATGGAGATATCAGTGTCAGGGTTGTTCATGATCATTTTCGACTAGTGATAGGCATGTCCAACAAACTGGTGTAATGCTAGTGCCACTGTCCTAGGGCCAAGCACCCCTATAGTACCCTTTAAATTGGTATTGAATAAAATGAAACAATTCAATTGCATTTGATTGACTTTGGGTGAGAAATGAAGATGGATCCATTTCAAGGATAAATTTAGCAAGTCCAAACCCCAATTAGTGTATCTTTTGACCTCAGAATGATCTGAAATGATACGAGATGCCACGAACTGATCAACTAGACAACAATCCAAAAATCAGCTCAATTATCCAAAAATTAGGGTTCATTTGCCTAATATATTTTAGTGGAGTCTAAATTGGGAAAGTAAATGAAATGAAGATCACCCTAGTCAAATGATGATTTGGAAATGTGCATTAGTTTATTATGAACACAAAAATATATATTAAAGTCCTTAATTCTTAGTAAAAATGAGATATGATTTTTTATTAAATTCATGTGGACCCATAAATGTATGGCCACCCCTAAACATGTGCAAACCATATGGGTAGAACACCATGATCATGTACACCCTCACCCTACCCAACTTTAATGGGACATTTCCCTTATTTGAAATCATGTAGAATGATCCCATGTTCCATGCAAATGATCAAGTACACCACACCTTTGAGAAACCATGAAGAATGATCTCACATACACTACACTTTGATCATGTACACCATGCCTTGTTATGCAAAAATTGGTCCATGTGTGTGTCTATGACCACATGTGAGCAACCCTAATTAGAAATATTTAAATGAAGAACCATGCTCACACATCAAACCCTAGCCATCACACACAAAGGGGAAACCAAAAATCACAAACAAGAAAGTTTCCTAAACCCAAAATGCTCCAATCTTAGCGCCATGTGAAGAAAAGAGCATCATAACCTCTATGTGAAAACCCTGGCTATCCTCTATGTGTGTTATGTGCAAAAACCTAGCCATCACATGTGAGGAAACCCTAATCAAAGTTTCCAAAACCATGTCCCCCTACGTGCTCTTGAAAATCTATATTAATCCCCCTTGTGCACACTTATTCTTCATCCCAAAGCAAAGAGTTAACACTTCCCTTTTAACTTGTTCTAGCCATCTTATTGGCAACCTTTGTGTTCTTGAGTGATCTTGATGTATTCTTCAGTGCTTGAGTGTTTGATTGAGTGCTCTTGAGTGGCCTTGAAGTGCTAGAAATGTTGAAGAAAGGAACCTCTGCTAAAATTTCGAGAAAAAACTTCATAAAGTGGAAGTGATTTCTAAAACCTCCGCTTTTCTTCTTTGGATTAATACTATGCTCATTGCATGTTTAGTTTTCAAAAATCATTCATGTCTCTTAATTTAATCATAATTTCAGTTTTAGTTAGTACATGAGCATGTTTTAAGCATTTATTAATCTATGCCATGTCTAGTACCATGTTTAGGTTTATTTTAATGTATGATGTATGTTTTTGGATGATTCATGCTTTGATTTTTAGATTGTTTATATTCTGAAATTTATTTCCCTTATTCTATAATTCTTTAATATGAGATTAATTATGAGATGATGATGATCAATAATCATGTACCATCATAATGAACATGTGGGTCATTATGGATGTTTTTTTCATGTGATTAGTTCACATGATGTAAAGACCAAAATAATTGGTTGGTGGGTAAGAGGCCCTAAGCCCAAAAGTCCTTTGAATTTGGCTAAGAAATTCTTTTCCACTCTAAGAAGGTATTTTGTTAAGAACATCAAGGGCCTTGAAAACCCTTTTGGTCTAAGTGACAACTATACACAAAATGTTGCTTGAAACACCTAATGTACGCAAGTGTATGAATTATGGATGTTTTTAGTCTAAATTAGAAAATTGGTTGTTTAAAAAGGATTCACTAGGCTATGTGCTCACCTTTCCTTCTTATTTTTCAGTAAATTGAACACACACGAAGACGTTGAAAATAATGATAGTCTCTTTATTTTTAGAAAGTTTCTATATTTAAATGTAAGTGCATGTAACCCAAGTTTTGAATATTCCACTGTAATAATTTTATTTTAAGATTGAGTTATGTACACCATTTATTTAATTAATAAAGTTTATGAATTTTTTTTACCTCTTGTATTATTACATTATTTTTTTTAAATTCCTAAATTTGAGTTAAGTACTCTTAATTCCATTAAGGCATGAGATAGTTGAAATTGAATGTCAAGTGTGAGTCACTTGTAATGTAATACCAGCCCGACCCGCCTGTATAGTTAAGTCCACTGTCAAAACAGTGGTTATGTCCCATTAAAGAAAGAATACGAGGATTGGGGTGTTACAAGTGTAGTATCAGAGCCTAAGCTTAAGATGGTTTGGGCTAAAAATAGAAACTCAAGCTTAAACATGTGTTGTTGGGCTAGAATTAGAAAGTTAGTCTAACACCTATAATGGTATTGGACTTAGGAAATTTGTGTGCCCTACTTTCTATTTTTATGAAAAATGTTTTAGAATTTTTTTTCAAAAAGGAAATATATATTTTGAAATGTTTTGTTTGAATACAAACACTGCAATTTGAGCTGATATGGGTAAGCCTTGTCCGGAGTAAAGCTAAATATTAAAAGGGAGGTAGGTTATCCCGCTTGAGAAAACACGGTTGCTAAGTAGACTTTGGTCTCGTCACCCAATGTGGAGGTTGTCCCATTAGCTTATACGAGTAGTCAAAGATCAAGAACACCCTTACTTTCTAAAGAAGAAAATTAGAATGTGAAAAATTAGAACAAGAAAGTGAATAACAGTTGAAAAAGATGCCCAAGGTAGTATCTTGACTAGACATAGGTTGTGTGTCAACCAAACTGAAACCCTGGGTCAAGGGAAGAAACCTTAGGTAGGAACATGGGGGTAGCCAAGGGTGCCACAATGGATCAAATGCATAAAACTTTAGGACATAGGTTAGAAACTAAAAATGTGCGAGAACAAAACACTTGATTGGTCTGGACACAAAATCAAAAAGATTCTATATCTCTGGTTTCTATGTAGTATGAGACGCAAAGGAATTCAGGGTAATAGAGCAAGCCTCGACTCAGAGAATGAAAAACTATGGTTGGTGAATGATTGGTGACTTTAGAAGAACTTATTTCTCTATGCTTGGTTGGTATGGGATGGTCAGGTATAGTGCGCTTGGAAAACCTTACTTATCGATACATTTGCAAAATTGTTTGGGTTTGGCAATTTTTTGAGTGAAAGTCAAAGTGGAAGGGCTAAAGTGGTATGAGACACTTGAACTTGAAAGCTTAGATGGAAGCCTGGAACTTTCCCATGCTAGTGTGAAATTGTTTGATTGTATGATTGTTTAAAAATCATATTTGATTTGTTTATATGTATGTCATAAGAAACCAAATCCTGTATTCAAGAACAAAGAAAGAACCTAGAAGCATAAATTATTAGGCAACTGAACAAATCGAGAACCTAGACACCTGAATCTAGAGTCATGATAGTACAAACTTTGATGAGACAAATACTGACAATCTACTTGAATTGTAGACAATAACTAGAACAAGAAGATAGGATACTCGATCCACTACTTCTGATGACATAGAGAAGAGGGAACAAGAAATACCTAGTAGAATGGAGGCCCAAATGGAGAATATGATGAATGAAGTTGCTTGGAGGGTTATGGATCAATCAATGAGGGCTCCACCTCAGATATTCCCTCAGGTAGTACCACAGCCTTGAGTGCTTGAACTCGTCCAGGTTCAGCTACCAGTGCCTGTGGCCCGAGCTCTTGAACGTCAAAGGGCTCAGGAGGATTCGGAGGATGAGAAACAAAGAAAGATGTTAACAGAGCTATAGAAGCTCCCACCTTCTTTCATTTGATGGTACTACAGATTGCATCACGGTTGACCACTAGTACTACAAGATGGAGAAAATTCTCAATGTACTGAAGATAAATAGGTCAAGAAGGGTGGCACTTGCCACACACTACTTCAAGGTATCGGCCAAAAGTTGGTGGCGTATGATGAGGATGGACCCTAATAGACATGTTGATGCTATGGGCTGGGAAAACTTCACAGAGATCTTCTATAAAAAGTTCTTTCTAGAATCAACCTTGAGCAAGCTACAGGAGGACTTTGTCCAAATAAATCAAAGGGACATGACTATAGCTGATATGAAAGAAAGTTCACGAAGCTGGCCCAATTTTCACCAGATCTAATCAGGGAAGAAAGAATGAAGGCTAGTCATTTTGCACAGGGTCTCAAGATGGAGATCCAAAAGACAATGAAAACACTAAGCCTCAAGACTTATAAATATGTCATGGAAAAAGCCCTAACTTTGGAACAAAAAATCAACCAGGAGCAACAGGTAAAAGGAAAGAACAAACGGGCTGGGATCATCAAGGGGCCTAGAAAAAGAACAAGAGTTGTGGGAAAGTACCATAGAGATAGGGACAGAACAAGGAAGAGTCTACAGAACAAGCAAACAGGCTAGGACTGTGTTATCTGTGTAGGTAAAGGGGTCATATTGCAAGAAATCACCCAACTACAACAGCTCAGGCACCTTAGCAGCAACAACAGCAAAACATTCAGGGAGGAGGTTAGAATGGTCATCCTCAAGCTAGGCAATAACAACAGAACACCAATTAGGGGCAGAACAAGGGTTGTGGTCAGAACCAGGCCAAAATGTTTGCTGTTAAGACTCAAGAGGACCAAATCCCTGTAGTGGAAGGTACATTCCTGTTATTTAATGTTGTCGTGAGACTATTGTTTAATTCGGGTGCTTCGAAGTTTTTTATCTCTGAAAAACTAGCTAATATGTTACAACTTGTGACAAAAATACCACCCATAACTTTGAATGTGTCCACACCAATAGGGACCATTGTGATTTCAAAAATAATGTGTAGTTGTGACCTAAAGTTTAAGAATAAATTCTTAATAGTTTATCTATGTACCTTACCTTTTTATGGCTACGATGAAATCTTGGGGATGGATTGGTTAGACTAGTACCAAGACCAGAAGATTGTCCTAAAAGATGAGTGACCATAACCCTACCTTTGGAGGAAACCTATAGAATCAACAGAGATATGCAAAAACTAATGAGATGTCCAATTGTAGCCATGCTGAACTGCTTAAGGTAGAACATCAGTTCGAGGAACTCTTTGAAGAAGAATCTGTTGAATTGAAGATGATACAGGACCTAGCAATGGTTAGTGATTATGAGGATGTCTTCTCAGATGACTTACCTAGACTACCACCTGCTAGAAAAGTAGAATTCAAGATTGAACTCCACCCTAGAAACAACCCTATATCCATATCTCCTTATAGAATGGCATCAATAGAATTGATCGAGTTCAAGTCCCAAGTATTGTTTGTAAAGAAGAAAGATGGTTCTTGTAACACCCTGGCCGCTGGTTCGCGTGCCTCCTAGCCTCGCCCGAAGATGTGCACCTGTCTGGCAGGAAAAGCATCGCGAAGCGGTCGTCTGTCGAGAGCTAGAGCTCTACTTAATTCAGTCTACACTCTCTTTCTTTCTTTCTAGTGATGATAAAATCAATTTAAATAGACACAGATTTTTTTGAAATAAAACTTTTATGTAAATAAATTCGATCCGTGAAATTTAAGTAAAATAAAAAGCATTAAGTTCATGGGTTCAAAACTCCACGGAGGTGAAATAAAATCCCAGGCGGGGGAATAGTACCTTGTGAGTGACACGCTATGACGTGGGCCCTACGACGTGGGTAAGAGTCCCGGTAGGATTCCCGGTGGGTGTTACAATAAAAAGGCGTCTTTTTATTGTCACACCCCACCGGGCCCACCGGTCCCACCGGACCTACGCCGCGTTGCGGCCGCATGGCGCACCGCGTGGCGGCTGTGACTCACTAGGTACTGTCCCCTCCCCTAGGGGTTTTCCTTCGCCTCCGTGGAGATTCGAACCAAGGACCTGGGGCATAAGTACCTTATTCATTCATCATCTACTACCATTGAGCCAGTGGCTCAATGGTAGTGGATGTTGCAAGAACAATGTACTTGTCCCCTAGGTCATGGGTTCAAAACTCCACGGAGGCAAAATAAAATCCTAGGGGGGGGAAACAGTACCTTGTGAGTGACACGCCATGACGTGGGCCCTACGACGTGGGTAAGAGTCCCGGTAGGATTCCCTG
>JAJIYU010004606.1:0-24002 GCA_030144865.1 Tinospora cordifolia
GGTAAAGTGAACGAACGTATAAGAACTAGTCTTGACTAGGCCAAATGATTGATTAACCAATGATATAGAATTAGAGTGAGCCAAGTCTCATATTAATGTTAAGAAGTTGCGCCGATTTCGCAGGACTCAGTGCTAGCAGGACGCGACCGATCGCGAGAGGAGCGCCGGTAGCGGAGCATCCCGGTGAGTAGTGTTTTCTAACTCATTTCTTAAAGCTTGTTATTCTGTGCAATGTGAAAATGGTATTATATATTGTGATGAACTTGTATCCTTTGAATGAGTTTTAAATGAAAAGTGCACCGAATGTCGAGGTCTGGGAGCGGGTTAGGGTATTGGATGCGGTAGAGCAATTAGGGCGAATTGTGACCCTGATAGTGACCACCTAGCACAGAGTGCCTATTGAGGGGTCCTGTGGGCCTACAATGATGGCAACGGCAATAAGTCCTAATCGGGTCGTCACGATATGCCTAACGGTCTGCAACTCGCTCATTTTTTGATTGGGCTCCCATAGAGCATTGAGTGACCACCTAGCACAGAGTGCCCTAATGGGGGTTCTGTGGGCCCAAATTTGGGTCGTTACCTCTACACCTAACTTTCGGGTTTCTCCCGCTCAAGTGTTTTTAATCGCCTTGGAGAACTTGCGAGCCTCGGCGAATGTTTTCATTGTTTAACTGTTTTTAACAAAGGTGCACGACTGCATTATAATTTTGAATTGTGTTTACTGTTGCATTCATTTGCATAATGCTATTGTTCATGCATTCATGACACATATTTTAACTGTGGAATACTTGTTTTAAATTTGAATTAGACTGCATTACTCACTGAGCCACCGTGGACAATTAGGCTCACTACTCTAACATTTCAGGTTCTTCAGTCGCAGATAAGGGCAAGGGAGTGGTCATTGTGTAGGATTGCCCTCTCTTACTCTTTTGGGTAGGATTTCTTGTATTGTCCCTTTTCGTTATTATCTTTTGAGAGGTAGAACCATGTATAGGGGTGAGGATAGTCTGTATATAATGAATAGTCTCTCCCGTTGCTACACATGTGTAATGACCCGTTTTGAAAATATAAAGTTCTTATTGGTGTTTACATGTTAAATTCTTCTGCATTACTTATGATTACTCTGATAGTGTGTGATATAGGTAGTATGATTGAGGCTTAACAGTGTCTTGGCAAGCTCGGCTTGCGAGCGGGTTTGTTGGGATACTGTGCCGGTCGGTTCGCCCTTCATCCTAGGGAAGGGGTCCCGACAAAAAATTTGATTTATTACAATGTTTAACCTTGGCATGGTAAAGTAAATAATCAAACGATAAAATCTAAAAGCATAGTCTCATATACAAGCATGCCATGATCAAGAAACCAGTCATCACACGTCATTTAACAACACCAACAATTCAATTCAAATTTCCTAAAAATATTAACAACCTAAAATCTATTCAAACAAATGTCTTGAATTTTAAATCCGCATAATATATGTAAGAGAGAAAATTATGCCCACCTGAATTCTTGACGATTTCCTACTCCTTTATCGCTACGACCGTCCTAGAGCTTTTTATTTGCAAAATAATTGTGGCGTATGATTTCTCAACCAATATTTCTATTATTTTCTTACTACTAATTGGATATATTTTTTTTGCAGATCTTTTTGGTGTCTTTAATCATTTAAGTATTCTATAGTTTTCTCTTTCTTTTTATTATAATTAAGTTATTATTATTTATAATAATTACAAACAAAATAAGACTTTTATTTGACGAATCTTTAGTCTCATTCTACTCCTAAGATTTTAGTGAGATCACTTCTAGTGCTAATATGAATAGTTATTATTTAGTTATTTTTCTAATTTAATATTTATCTACGTTAGTAATTGAATACTTGAATAAATGATTTTTCATTTTCTTTAACTACTTAATTTAAATATTTCACTACATAAAGGTACATTAATTTATTCTTTTATTTTCTAAACCATAATATGTTGTCATTACAAAACTTTATTGTTTTGACCAATGCCTATCAATTTATTTGCATTATATTAGATTTTAATCTAAGTTATATTGATAAACCTTATTATAGTTTCATTATTGACTAAACATACCGAAATCACATTAATCAAAATCTTTGTAATTTCCTAACTTATCTTAAATTATTAAAAGTGCCATTATACATTGATCCTAATATTTGAAATTTTTGATTCCAATTAGTGTTTATTTATGTAAAATTCTTAGTTCTAATTCCTTAATACTCATACCCAATTAATTTATCAGCAATCTGATTTTTTCCTATCTTACTGTGATTACCAAGCAAGTGTATGTAAATTCTTACTTGTATTTCCGTCAACACACCAGGCAATGCAGCAACTTCAATCACGTTCTGTTTCTTCTTTTCATCGAGCAGTACGCACCACCGAAGTCGCTGTCGCTCTTCTTCTTCAACCTTGCGACGGCCCGATCTTAGTCCTTCTCACCGTGAAGTGCCTCAGCTCAAACCAGCTACACAATTTCCTCACTTCCTCTCCTGTTCATTTTCTCCATTCCATCTCATCGTTTCATCTCCTTCTTCCCGTTCGGTAGCACTAGCAGCAGTAGCCGCGCCCCTGTTCTTCCTTCCTCCGCTCATGCAACGATGCTCAAACCCAGCAACCCGCCACGCAGTAACTTACCAACCGCATTGCAGCTTCTTCACAACGCCATCATCATTCAATTTCTTTCCACCGGGGATCAGCAGCTCACTGTCTGTTTCCAGCAGCTCCGACCCGTCTTCTAACTATCAAACAGCAGCTCCAGTCACCGGCTTCTTCTTCATTCTCAGCTGCAGCGCCACGTTCTCACGTTTCCAATGTCACTAGCCAATTCTCCTCTGTCTTTAATTGCAGCAACCGAGTGTAGCAGCTGCCGCAGGGTGTGTCTGCTCCGCAGAATTTTTACTCTGTTTTTCGGTTGCAGAGACAGAGCTTCAAATCTCCACCGTTTGCTAGTTGTAGTTCTCTCCCACCATCGTTCAGCTCAGTCTTTTCCTCCTCCTGTGCTCACGGTTAGCCCACCAGTTTATCTTCTTCTTCGTCTTCACCAATTCCTCAGCTGCTTCACTTCTTCTCTGCAACTCTTCTTGCGACCACGAACGACCAACTGCTTCAGTTCAGTTTTCCAGCACCGTTTACAGACCATCACCCCTATTTATAATTGTCGACGATCGTTCTCGACCGACTCGATTCACCGCCAAATTCCTCCCGCGAATGCTCTCGATTCGTCTCTCAGCTCGAATTTTCGGATTTACAATTTTAAGGATGCTCAATTTTGAACTGCCACAACGAGCTGATTTTTTTTTTTTAGTTCATTCCATAAAAACACTTATAATTTCATTTTTCGATAACCATTGATGTTTGTGATTGTATATAATTTTCTAATTTATTCCTCAGCATTTCATGATCAATGATCATCAATTTCCCAAATTTATATTTTATTTCTTTGGCATAAATTATATAATTTCTAAAATATATATTTTTATTATTTATTATCCTTTTTACTATTATCATTGTTCTTTTCCAACTAGTCACAATAGGCATCGTTTAATTATTTTAGCTATTCAGTAATTATAACTTTGTCACGCTAGTACTAGTATTATTATTATTATATAATTTTTTTGATTAATTAATAAATTTTATTTTTACATCACTCGCGCCTTCGCGCGAGCGCAAGCGAGTGATGAAATAATTTATTTATTATTGTTCGCTCACGACGTGGCACGACCACGAATTTACGGGTGTTACACTTAAGCTAGCAATCATGATGTTTTGAATCTAAAATTCACATAATATTGATGAGCAAGGAAATCCTCCCTACTTGAGGTTTGTTGATTTTTTCTTGCGTCCGTTTGTCACGCTAACCCACTTTTAGAAGTTTAATTTGTCATTTCAAAATTATAATATTATTCTCTGAATCTCTACAACCCCCTGAATTTCGATATCACATTCATTCTAGAATAAATAGCATAACATAAATTATCTCTAAGAATAATAAAGTTTTAGATACCAGTTAAAACTCTCAAACTTCTCAATTTCCTGTTTCACAGTTTAACTTCCTGTTTCAAAGTTTAACTTCCTGTTTCAAAGTTCCTTTTTATATTTCAACCTATTCTCAAGGTTCTAAACAATATAGTTTATCCATTTAACGATCCTTTTAGCTTCAAAAATAAAAGGAATAAGTTTATATTAATTCCTTCATATCTCTAATACTTTATTTTTATTTTGTTTTAACTAATTGTGACTCGAGATAAATAAAAGACACTATTTTACCTTTTTCTCTTTCAATTCATCGCTCAAAAACCTTTTAGATTATTTGTAGAAATAATTTATGCGTCGAATCTAGCAAAGGTTCGGATCTCTCCTTTGCTTTCTCCCTTTTTTTCTTCTCTTTCCTTGGTTCGTGCTTTGTGAATGAGATGAAGTGAAGACTTTCAAACATTCTAAAAACAACAAGTATCACGCCCCATTTGAATAATTCTATAATTATCTCTATATTATCCCTTGATTATTCTCATATTATACCTTTATTATCCTCAAAGAAGTCAACAATAGTGGCTCATCATTATCTCTTTATTATCCTCACATTATCCCTTTATTATTTCCTCATTATCTCTCTTAATTATCCCTTGATTATCCTCATATTATACCTTTATTATCCTCAAAGAAGTCAACAATAGTGGCTCATCATTATCTCTTTATTATCCCTTTATTCATTGCCACCCCACATATTAATGCAAATATGTATGTATGTTACATTATTTACCATTCTACTTTAATTTTTTTATTATATTACTATTTTTATTCTTATTATTATTTATAGAACCATTATTTCTTTCAATAAATAGTTTAATTTAATTAATTACTACACATTTATTTAAAACATGATTCCTTTATTTTCTTGATTATATCACATTTAAAATAAATTTATTTTTGACATGTATACGTTCTAAAAGTCCGGGTTATTACATATATCCTTGAATGATGTTTTATGTTTAACAATTATCGTTTTAATATAACTTTAAAAATGATTCCGCTGCAAAATCTTGTAACTTATGATCTATAATTTTCAATTTTCTAGTGTATAAAATGGAAAGTTATTTTGATCTTTTGTTTTGTGCGAAAAGTATTTTAAGAGATTTCTTTGAGAATTAAGTATCAGGAAACTTGAAATTGAAGAAAACAATTTTTGACAGAAAGAAAATTTTTAGGTAGCATTTCGATTTTCAACGGGTGACGATCCACATATGAGGTAACACAAGACAGGAGGTTCTGTTGAAAATTGAGGTGTTACAATAACGAAATAAATATTTTATATCTTAAAAGTATTGAGAAATAAAGTTTTGGTTATTGACTATTAAAAAGGGCTTTGTTAGTAAAATTTTCTAGTACAAAGCTATTGAAAATAAAATTATAAAATTATTATAATTAGCTAGAAGCTATTGAAGTATTTTGAAATATCGAAGTTATAATGCTTTACCTATAACTAAATTGAGTTTTGCCCATATACCTACATATATAATTATAGATTTCTAAATTAGCCTGAAGTTAATTAAGAAATTGTCAAATGATAATAGAGCATATCAACAATTTTTATTTTATCATTTTTCTAAGCAAAAAAATTAATTATTAATTAATATTATCTTTGAACACATACATTTTATTTTATTATTTAATGTATTTATTCAAAATTTATCTATTGTTTCAAATTAATTTTATAAATATTTTATGACAAACATCATTGAGATATTCATCTTAATTAAGTTTGCAATGAAGTTGGAATATTACTTGATCAGTTAAACTAAAATTTTATTTTAACTATATAATGAATCATATAATATTTAGATATTAAAGTGTCATAAAATAACATTTATGTAAAAAAAATATATTATTTAGCAATGAATATGCTCTACAAGTAGCATTAAAAATGTTGAAAATGTTTTTTTGAAGAAATCATATTTTGATTTATTCTATATGACACAAATAATTGAGATTATTTCAAAAACCATATTATGGTTATAGTTATTGATAACATGATTATAATTGTTATTATTCTCTTGAAGTAGAATAATGTCATTGCTCGGACACATGAAATTAAAGTATTCACATAATTTATCAAATAAATTGATGTTGATTAGATATATAGGATATCACTATATGATTGATCAATGCCTCAATAAAAATATGTTGAGATTGAAAAAATTATTGATCGCTCTTGAAGAGCAATTAGTATATTAACAAATGTAGTATGTTTGCTGTAACAAAATAATGTCTTCTACTTTGTTAAAATTGTTCTCGAAGTGCAATTAGTATATTGACAATAACTGCTCTTGAAGAGCAACTTAAAGATTGATAAATGAGTGTTCTCGAAGAATAATTGGTTTTTTTCTTGATTTATTATACTGAAATATGAGGTCGATTGAAATATATTGTAATTGGAAGCAAAAAGTTCTTTGACACAAATATATTTATATTTTGGCATGATTGGCCAATTTTATTTGAAACCTCAATATAATGTTTCTATCATGTCCTAATTTAGTGAAACAATTTTCTTGTCATTAGGGGGAGGAAACCCAATTTTGAGATGATGTCATATAAAATTGCTAATGCAATTTGAAGCTATGCGAACATGAGTTTCAAAGGAAAAGTTGAAAACCAATTAACAGTTTGCAAGATCAATCGACGATATGAAAATACATCTCAAAGGAGACGTTGAAAACTAATTGGTAGTTCATAAGATCAATTATGTGCAAATATATAATCAGTTAATTGATGCACAGGTTATTTGTGAAAATTTGACACACTTGAAATGTGATTAACCGGTCAAATCAAAGGACACATATACAAAATATTCGTAAAGAAGAATAAAATAATATTTTGATTATATGTCCCATGAATTGAAAATTAAATATTCTATAGAATAGAATAAATTGGAAACGTGAGTATTCCGAGGCATAAATATCTCCTGAAGAGATATATATTAAAAAATTAAACATTCTCTAAAGAGAATATATTTGATATAAATGTCTAATAAAATGAAATAAGTATGTCTCGTATGTGAAAAATATCATAAATTCAATATATGTGTGAAATATTGAATAGAAATGAATATTGCTCATGATATTTATGACATTTCAAAGTATCCATTGATATTTTATAATGTCAAGACCCCTTCTCTAAGCCAAGGGCGGCCTGATCGGCATAGTGGCCTGACGAACTTGCTCACCACGTCTAGTTCGCCCAACTACTATTAAGCCCTTTCCAATCTCAAACAATAGACGATATCAAAATAATTGAAACACTTAAAAGCAAAAGTAAGCAACATACAAGCGGAAATATTTCATTCCATATTAGTCTTATCCAAAATACATAAATGGCCACTTATACACAAACAACGAGTGACCAACCTCTAATCCAAAAGACCAAAAGAAAGGGGATAGGAGTCATCAAGGAGTCAGGCGATCACCATGCCTTTCCCTTTATTAGCCACTGAAGAACCTAAAATAGTAATATAGTAGTGAGCCTAAAATCCAAGTAGCTCAGTGAGTAGAAAAATCAAAATGTCAACCGTAACCAATACTCCAAAACAATTTGTTTTATACATGAGCAGTAAAAATATTATGACATTCGAAAGCGTGGCATAGTATGAAAACAGTTATAAACAGTGCATCAGTTTCATAAAACATCTCAAATCCATGCCAATAAGAAAAACATATCTAGGCTAGGTTAACTCAACAAACCCAACTTATGGTCATTGCTCGAGTGGGTCTTGAGTTAGGCATACTAGCCACTCGAGCGGGTCGTGAGCTAGGCATACTCCATGAATATCCTAACCCCTCGCTCGGTCATCAAGTGCCATGACTCGAGCAGGTTCATGAGCTAGGCGCACTGATCACATACCCTAACCTTTCGCGCTCAGATCTTGAGTTTATCACAATCACATTAAGTACCCTGACCCCGACGCTCGGCCCTCAAGCCTATGGTTTCACTACAAGTGTACATCTACCAATCTCAAAACCAATCAGATTTGTGAAACCATTTAAATCATGTCATTTTATACAAGTTTTATATAAGGAATAAAAGTCACGGAAAGCATCAGAATCAGACTACTCACCACGGGTACTACGCATCGATGTTCCGTCGAAAATTGGCCTAGTCCCATAATACTCTCTCGAGTCTGCATCAATTAAACTCAATATCAACTCTATTTATGCAATAGCCTAATCTCTAATCTCACTATCCCTACTCAGTTTCGATCGACCCGAGCCATTTTGGTCAATCGGTCAAACCTGGTCAACTCTGGTCAATGTGGTCATCCTAGTCACTTTTGGTCAATTAGTGCCCAAATTGCGTCAAAATAGGCCATTTGGGTAAAAATTGGGTCAAAATTCTCAAATCCCAACACTTAGCCAAGTTTTGGGTTCTTTGCTCTCTTGCGTAGCAAGATTGCCGATTTTTTTGTGGGTAATTCGTACATCAGATCCATGCCAAACTTTGCAGATCTATTTTAGACTCCTTAAACCTTTCCCAAAATTTTAAATCATGATTTTAGGACTCTATTTGATAGTGTTTTTAATTGACATATCAGGGTCTGTGTGTTCTCGAATTTCTTGTGATAGACAGTGATTGTTTGCCTAATTTGACCTAGTTATCTATATCAGAATGTTGTCAGATTTTGAATGCATATTCTAGACATACTTAGAAATCTCTCTACCAAATTTCAGCTCATCATACTGAGGTTTGGATATTCAATTTACTTTCAGAATTTTCAACTAAATCACAGGAATTTTTGGGTTTTTCTTCTTATCTGCTTAGTAAATTTTCCATATTTCCTGTGATCAATCCAACCGTTGGATTATGTAAAAATTTTCAAATTTGATCTATTATTCCAAAAAAGTTATCAGAATTTTATTTCACAATTTTTGGACCTCGCTTGATATGTTTTCTAATAGTGATATTAGGACATTTGGTTTCCTCGGACTGCATGTGATAGGCAGTCACTAAGTGCTCAAATTGACCGACCTTCCAAACTCAGAATGTTCTAAAATTTGGCATGTATATTCTAGGCATATCCCATGACATTTTCACCAAATGCTAGCCCAAAATAATCATTTTTGGTCACTCAATTGACTATTTACATTTCAGTCTTGAAACAAATTTTCAATTTCCCAGTTTTTCTAAACTTTTTAAGTGTCTAATTTCACCTCTCTATAGCATTGATTCGAGGCTTTCCTGTAACACCCCAATTTTCAACCGGACCTCCGTTCATGTGCTGTCTCATGTGTGGTTCGTTGCCCGTTGAAAATCGAGATGCTACTTGAAAATTCCGTTCAGTCAAAATCTTTTTCTTCAAAAATTTAGTTCATAACCATTAGCTTTCAAGTAAATGTCTATATAGGTGTTTTATACAAAACAAAAGATCAAAATGATTTCTCAATACATTCACCGGATTTCATAATACAATTTATAAATAACACAACGAAAATCTTTAAAAACCTGTATTAAAATAGAAATGTTAACCATATAAAATTGTTCTCAAATCTAATCAATTGAATTTAAAATCAAATAAATACATGAAAATCGTTTCAGAAAAATTAAACAAAACACCACTTTTAATCCCACCTATCCCAGACTACTTCCCCAGTGAGGTGTCCCATTTCAAGTGCAAGTCTTCAGATGTAAGTTACCATACCTACATCCAGATGTACCTAAAAAATAAAGTGGAAGTGAGCTCAAAAGCCTAGTGGATCATTCCTACACATCACATGTATACAGACCCAATTCAAAACATTAGAAACACTTTCAAACATTAAGCGTTTCAAATATTCATTTAGTTTTGGTCAAAGTCTAAGACCAGAAGAGGATTGAGATGCCTCTCGGTATTACTTGTGATCCAATCTAATCGTAATCATAGAGAGCTCAGGTACAGGTACCATCTAAAATCAGTCATATCTCAGTATCACAGTCTAAGAGAGAGTACTTATCTAGACTCGTACCGTCTTCCAAAGACTTTAAGCTGTCGCAGGCAGTTGGGGGTGGGAATACCTACGATCCGCCTTGCGGCTCGACAATTGCACTAGTACGCGGATTCTTAATAAACCATCATCTTATTTTAGTTTTACAAACAATTTCAATCACATCAAGCATCACACAACTCACTAGAAAATACTTTCAATATACATGTAAGCTAACATGATAATATGCATAAATAACCAATGGAATTTAAATGCATATGTTCCTATCATGCATGTTATAATTGAGTAAATCTAAGTGCAAATCTTTATATTCAATCATGTCATGAACTGATTATGCATGAGTTTGAAAAAATCATCATACATCACCCATAATTCAAATAAACCAAACAATTTCAATCAATTTCCTAATAAGACTCTAAGAACCTAGAACTATTCAATTAAATGCTTTAAATCTCAAAACCATATAATACATATGAGTAAGGAAGTCATGCCCACCTAATTTCGCCGATCTTCAGGGCTCCTTGCTTTCCTTCGAGTAATCCCGTACTATAATATGTACAAACCTGAAATTTAATTAGAAATTTAAATGATTTCTAATTTAATTAGAAATTCTAAATATCGATTTCTACTAATTTAGGATTATTCTTAATTCCTAATATTTTGTGTATTCCAATTAATATAGTTTCTTAGTTCTTTAAATCTCCTTAATTTGAATTTAAAACTTTAATAATTTACTTGTAAGATTTTTCATAAAATTAGATTCCTAATAATTGAGTCTTCGCAATTTAAATAATATATTAATATCAAAATTGATTTAGTTACGAACAAGATAAGACTTCTAAATGTTATACCTTTAGTTTCAAGGCCTAAAACTTTATTCTTTTCTTATAAAAGATTTTAAACTCTTAAGGTTTATTATTCATATTTTTTTAACTAATTTAAATTATTAAATTTTTAACTTCTAATGCTGTTCCTCATTTATTATATAAAATCATTCCTAAGTAAATTTTTTTTAGATGCATAATCTTTCAATTTAGTTTACGAAAATGTTGAGTTACATAGCTTCAATATCATTATTTCAATATTTATTCAAAGTTCACATAAATCCACATAATAGATAAGGCTTCAATTTTCCATGTTTTCATCTACAAGGTTTCGAATTTCCTAAATTTCACTTCACATATCTAAAATCAACTAAATGGTTAATTTTTTAACTATCTAAAATTTACAATAAAAAATTAAAAGTATTATACCTTTTCCACTCTCAGTCCAAAATTAGACATCATTCATTGTCGTCCTCGCGTGAATGATAAAACCAAATTGCAAGTTCATTGTTACAACTTCGTCTCCTTCATTCAGCTCACGCACCGGTCTTCTTTGTTCGAACATGACTCACAACCGGTGCAAGGCCAGATTTTTCAACTTCGTTTGCAGCAACAAAATTTCTTCTTTACCAATTACACAAGGACTGCACAACCGACATCCCTTCTTCATGGTTTCACTCTCAGGTATCCCCCAAAACCAGCAGCTGCAATTTTCCTCCTTCCACGGTCCAGCATCTAATAGTACTTCACAGTCTAATTGCTACCACCGGGCATCTTCTTCATCTTCCTTTTCACAAAATCCTGTTCATTGTTCTTCTTTTCAACCCACGCAGCAGATGAGTTCTTAGTCTTCATTCTTTGTCTGTTCATCCACCATGGCTGCAGCTGCTCTTCTTCATCAAAAAGATGCACGAACAACCCCAAATCAAACCACACACACCAATACAAAACGAAATCAAGATTCCTCTGCTTGCTTTGTTCTTCGTTTCATCCAAACACACCCCAAATCTCTTCTCGTTCACGCCACTTGTTACACACGTTCTTCATCTTCTCTACTTTACCCACCATGAATCAGAAGGTAAAGACATAACTTGCAGCCGTTCTTCTTCTCTTCACAAACTAGCCATAGATGGATTTTCGTTCTTGATCATCATGGACTAGCAATCACAACCAACCACACACTATGGGCGGCAACTGAAGATTTAAATTAAAATTTTCAGATTTCTCTCTTCCTTGTTGCAGCAAACAAACCCCCAAATGAAGATTCAAAGCTTAAAATCCCAAAATCAAAGCCCCAAATCTGAAATCCACAACACACAGCAAAACTCCAAGTTACACTACGCACCAACCACTCAACTCCAAAATCATGAATCAGTTGCTGGAATCATTTTGTTCTTCACAACCATTACACACACACACACCTCGCCCCCCAAAATCACGATCAACATACCATTCATCTTCATCTTCATTCCTCACAAGCCGACCGTAACAGCAGCAACAGAGCAGCCTTGCTCTGCTTCCACTTCCCTTCTCTGTTCGACGCACCAAACAACACCACTAGCACCTTCATTCATTCCTTCTCCTCCTCTGTCTATGAACTCCGGCTAACAACACTTCACGGTTCTACATCCACAGCCCAGAGCAACAGCATCAACCCATTTCATTGCTCTCCTTTCCCGTCCCTCTGTTTTTTGTTCCTTTTTGGTTCTTCTTCTTCAACGTAGCAGTAGCAACAACAACGGCAACAGAGCATCGTTGCTCTGTTTCCCTTTCTTCCCTCTATTTTATAACATTTCTATCATCCTGAAGAAGTTAAATCACCGCCCAAAGCAACCTCTAATTTCCAGAATTTTCATTTTTTTTTGTTGCTCAACTAAATCTGAAATCCAGATAATTCTTTTTTGGATTATTTTATTTCCTTTATTTTGTTCTTGTCTCTTTCTTTTTCCTTTTTTTTCCATCACCACTTAAATTCCATTTTCAATTAAAAATTTTATAATACAAGCAATGATTCAACACAAAATTTCATTTCTCACTTATTTTGTATTATTATTATTATTATTATGTTTTATTTTCTTATATATATATATATATATATATTTCCACCAAATATAATAAACATCAAATATTTATTTCACCTATCTATGTAGTTATAAAGCATAGTTTTATCATTTTATTATTACTATTATTTTTTTTCCAACCAATGTTTCATTTTTCTTTTCTTTTCTTTTTTTTTTTCAACCAAACCTTAGATTTTTAATTTTTATCTTTTATATACTAACATTTGATTATTATTATTATTGTTATTATTATTATTATTATTTTTATTCTCATTTCTCTACAAACATATATTTTATTCTATATTTACATACGACATAATGTGTTCGTAAAATTGCGGAGTGTTACAATCTACCCCCCTTAAATAAAATTTCATCCTCGAAATTTGTGTCGGGTTAAATCATGTTGTCAATTAGTCTATGTTTCTCAATACGCATCACGCTTCTGTTGCGCTACTCTAATTCTACATCGAGAATCCTTCCATATTTGACCAGATCATATAATTTTTTTTTCCAGATACATGAATACAACTAGGGCATTTATCCACCCACACTAGATTCATCGTTTTGCAATGCTATCAGATATGAACTTATTGCTAAATTGAAAACATTCTCTGAAAAGTCATTAAAATTTACTCAAGTCTTTCCCATAAGCAAAATCATGATGGCCACCACCTTCTAACTTCATGCATCACGTTTTCAATTGTCATTAATGATTTTTTGGAATAATGTATGTCCTATTTCCAGTGAAAAAATTGTGAACATAGCCTTTCTTTCTGAATTAATGCTAAGAAAACTCTCAGTTCACAACTGTTGACGTGATTTAGTATAAGAACTGTGATATCTTAACCCAGGTATCATATGTGACATTCATGACATTTTTCATAAAAGAATTTGGAACTTACCAAATAGTCTGGTGTATGCTCTCCCCTGGGATGAACTTGAGCTATTCCAATATTTTCGTCTTCATTCATTACTTAGTCTGACAGTTTCCATGGTGAACCACCGTAGCTTTTTTGAAATAAGGTTCTGGCACAAATGGCTCAAATAGGTATTTATCTAGTTATCCTATTCTATCATTTCAGCTTTAGACAATTGTGTTATTATAGATGCTCTATATCGATAGATCAATGGTCATTATATAGAATTAACTACTGCAGTAATAGAGGGCATATCATACTGGCCAAAAATACCGTGTGAAACATCCATTCCAAGAATAATGGTTGGAACCTTGGAGATCAGGGGATTAGAAGGAGATGGTTCGACTAACAACAAAGAATTTAAGCCACCAATGTAATACCCCGGAAAATTTGAAAAAAATGTACAAGTCATTTTTGGAGATATTAAATTATAAAACAATCAAATAAATAAATAAGATGAAATAAAACTAAATAAATAAATACTGTTAGAAATAAATTATGGACAGTTAGAAATAAATAATGGTTTTCGCAATACGAGTAGAAAATATTTAAAATTAATAATGTTTAAGTAAAAAATAAAAATAAAAATACGAGGTTCACGAAATAAATAAATAAATGAGTTAAAATCATATTTTATTTAAGTGTATGCATAGATTATGGTTTGAAAAAAAAATTGAAAATATTTTGATGCTTGCGAACGCGTCGACAAGGAAACTATGAGATAAATTCATCAAGAAAAAAATGCTAAACTATGTTTTATAACTATATACATATATGCTTGATTTTTTTTAGCCAAATGAATGGAAAAAAAATAAATCAAATATGGGTTGACTGGAAAAAAAAAAAAGAAATAATATGGTTTTACATGGTTTGGGAAAAAAAAAGGACTAGTATGGTTAGTTGGAAAAAAATGAAAATAAACAAATAAAAACATCTATGTATGCTTGTAAATAAAAGAAAACTTGTTGTTCAAGTTTTCCTCCTTCATTCTCGTAATATTATAAAGCTTAAATGAGATATCTTCTTCTTCATTTTCATTTTAGGGCAAGAACACAAAAAGAAATCATGAACCTGAAATGCAACACAACTTGCTGCGTTTTTGCATTTCAACTTGACGAAGAAGAAGCTAAGAACAGGTTGGGATTTTAATGTTGGACAAACCAGATGAAGAACCAATGCTTAGGTGTGTTTTGAGTTGTTGTAGTGTGTGGATTCAAAGATGGCAACATAAAAAAAAAATCAGATCTGGAAATTTTAGATCTAAACCACAAACAAAGGATCCAAAGTCGAAATGAAGATAAAGATGAAGATGCAGATTTGGATCTGAAGCCGAAACAAAAAAGAAAATGAAACCAGATTTTTCTGGTTGTAGCTGTTGCTGCTGGACAAAGTGGAAGAAGGTAAGTGTGCTGTGTTGTGAACTGCGAACTGAAGAATGAAGAACGAATCTACTGGGTGTTTATGTTTCATGCACGAAGAAGAAGAAGGAAGGAGTAGTTCGTTGCTACTGTTAATCTTGCACGAAGAAGAACGCATCTATGTTTTTACAACTGCAGCTGCATTTCGCGATTTGGGCGAATTGAACGAAGAAGGAGGCTATTGCTATGGTGTTTAGGTAAGAAGAACGAAGCAGCGATTGTTGCAATCAGAACGTGAAAATGAAGAACGTGCTGTAGCTGGCCACGCTATTGCATTTGGATGACCAAAAACCAGTTGCAGGGCGTCTTGCTTGCAGTGATCTATGATGAAGAAGAAACAGAACGCAAGGACATTTAAGCTGCTGTGATGGGTGAACAAGAAGAGGACTGTGATGTGTGTGTTGTGCAATCTATGTGTGTTGCTGTTGAAGGCGAGGAGCAGTCGTGCGTGCTGCTAGTGAATGCGAAGAGCAGCCATGCTTGCTGCTGGTGAAGAACGGAATATGTAAAATAGCCACCATTAGAGCTACTTCCAAGCATGTTTCTAACTTTTCTAGCCAAGATCTGATATTTTCGAACCCCTTTCTGGTTGGATCTCTACCCAATCCGTGAAGAATGCACAATAGCTACGAGCTGATGTGTGTTGCTGCCATGGGTGCTGCAACTGTGTGCATTTCGGTTGGTGTGTGCATTGGTGCTGCTAGTTCAACGAAGCAGCTGATGGGCGTTGCTGCTGCGATCATTAGTTTCGTGCGAGGAAGAAGATCACATTTGAGTTCTGTTGTGCATGCGAAAAAAAAAACTTCATGTCTAAGGCATCAAAAGATTTTGATGAAAGAGGGATTTTCATGGTGGGAAGGTATAGAGCTTAAATTTTCTTTTTCTTTTCCCTAAATACATATTTAAATGATTCTATTGCTAGTTTTGAATGATTAGAAATTTTTGGTGCATTGAAACAGATTTGGAAGCTTGAAACTCCACTGAAAGTGTTTTGGAGCAAAGTTCCAAATAATTTGGAAGGTATAAGAATTATATATATATTTTTTTAATTTTGAGACTACAGTTAATCTTGAATGAATTATTTGGATTATATGACATGTAAAGAGTAGGTTTGAATACTTAAGAATTTTCGAAGCAAAAATTGGAAGTTTTGGAGTGATAGTTGGAGGTTTGACACTCTCAACCTAATTCTTTTAGAAGTAATGAAATATGATGACGGTTACTTTGAAATGGATGTGGATGGAAATTGAGATCTTTGATTTGGGGTTGGATGAAAATAATATTATGGGAGAAATTCCATTTTTAAAGTGAAGTAGACACTTAAGAGTTAAGGGGGTTCGAAGACTCGGAGAATTATGTTAAAAAAAAAAGCTATTATTTGATTTGTCTGAATGCAAAGAAAGGGATTGGAATATTTATAATTCCTCATATTTAAAGATCTGAAATTTAGCCCCTAATTCAAGTATTAGTATTTTAAATTATTAGTTTTGATCTAAATGAATTATTTGGAGGTGAATAAATGATGGTTTTAAAGTTATGAAGGTTTGAGATAAGAGATTTGATTTATTTTTGGGATTTAAGGAATCTGAACATTTTTGAAAGAGATATAATCATTTTAATCTTAAATCCTTGAGTTGATTATAGTTAAAATAAATTATTTCCTAAAAATAAGCATAAAGGATGGGATTTGACGACTTAAAAATAATTTTAGATGACAATTAATATTTCAAGAGATTAGATAGATTTTAGATTGAGAAGTCTTATTTTGTTCGTAATAGAGTTACTTTTGATAAGAACGAATGATTTTGATAAAAAAAAATGATTGGAGTCTAGATGCAAATATTAAAAATTAGGACTGTCCTATTGAAGTAGAAATATTTATTCGATGGTTAAAGAAATTTTAAGGAATTTTTAAGTATTGAAAAATTAATTAATCTGAATTGAAATAGAAATAGGGATTTTTGGGCAAATACGAGAAACTTAAAAATTAATTAATTAATTATCTTGATTTTTATTTCAGATCAAGATTATTGAGGCGACGCGGAGGTGTGAGCAACTCTAGAAATCAAGGTGGGTATGATTACTACACTCTCTATCATTATTTGGATTTTAAATATAAAACAAGATGGTTGTTTTTATTCTTGTACTTAATATCTTGCTAGGAATGTGTGAATTGATTGGAATGATTGCCATGATATCATAACGTCCGGTATGCACTTTCTAAATAGTTAGATTACTTGAATGTGTATTGAATAATTTATATAATTTTAAATTGTATAGGTTGGTACATGTCATACTGGCGTGGATTGAAAACCTTGTCTATGAAATTAAAGAAGATTAAATTACGACAGAAGAACCACGTATCGGCGCGGTGACCGGCCTTAGGGTGTCATCGTGGGTGTCCTCAACAAGATTGATTGCGGGCTAAGTGTCATTTCGGACCTTACGCCCCGCCAAGGTCTCGAAAGGTAACTGGCCTTTGGGCGGTACCTCCAGATTCGCTCCTGAATTACGAAGGGGACACTGATGCCACAAACCTTTCGGTCTTAACTATGACAAAAAACAAATAAGTGTTTGAAATGCCCTAATGTAATAAAAGTGTTTGCATGTTTAGTATTTTGGTCTGAATAATGCCGTGATGTGCGATATGATCCACTGTTCTCTCGAGCTCACCCTCTTTCTTTTTCAAGTGATTTTTGAGACAGCACGAGTTGACAGACATCGTAGAGGACTTGGTTATTTTGAAACCTTGCTGAGGAGGTTGTTAGTGTTGTGCGCATTTTATTTTTGTATTTGACTGAACTGGGCATGTGCCCCTTCTCTTTCCTTTTGGTCTAAACATTTTACATGCGATTAAATGTTTTAGAATTATTTTAGAGGCTTTTGAATTGTTTAAATTTGATCTCAATGTTTTTCATTTCATTTGAAATTGCACTTATCCAGGTTATTTACTTAGAAGTTTATTTCAAGAAAAAATTGTGCTATTCAAATGGATTTTTCTATTACCTGAAAGAGATAGAGAGAAAGAGAAATAAGATTTGAGAATAGATGTGAGCTAGCATTTAGTAGCGCTCCGGCTCTCGGCGGACAACGCAGCGGTGGCTTTTCAGTCGAGCTGGCGCACCTTCTTGGTCATGCGCGGCCCGAGGAAACCCGCAGGACGAATCGCGGGAAGGCCGGGGTGTTACAACCAAGTTTGGCATTGATCTTCAGGAAAACATTTGTTAAATATTAATCATTAACCCTTGTTGGAGCAATGCATTGAGTCGCAATACCAAAATCAGCTAGACTTTTCTTCATTCACAGACCATATATAGTAGATGTTTTCCTCTTTGGCAACAGACAAAGAAGGAATTGAGATGTTACAAAAGGTTTGGCTTATATCTATTCAAACATCCACTCAACTCGGATAGAAGGAAAAGTTCTTTTAGCTTGAGGGTTCTCTTCAAATATATCAAATGGTTGACCAATGACAATTCCTTTGGCTCTTCACATTTCATAAGATCTCAATCAACACTAATCAAGTTCTAAGTTGACTTACTTCAACCTTCCAATGAGAACCCAAAAATCCAGACACTACACTTATTGTCCAATATCCTAACATATTCAATTTAAATTCCCAACAAGCTTAAAGCCCTTCTATTCTTCATGAATTTGTAGGCTCAAGATCATTCTTCAATTACTTCCTTTCCACCCATACCCTTTCGTTTTTCTCGTACTAGGATGACTCTAGGTGCATCGTCTCTAAGTTCTCGATTTGTCTCAGTTGTCTAGGGGTTTATGCTTCTAAGTCGGTAGCATTTCGTCTGTTTCTGGGTACAAGAGTTTTGGGTTATAATACTTAAGTAATCAAACTACATATGTAACAAACAGTCATCCAACAACCAAACAAACAATACACGCTAGCATAATTCAATCTCGAAGCTTCCATCTGTGCTTCCAGGTTCGTGTGCCCCATCCCACACTCACCCTTCTACATAGACTTTCGCTCAGAATTACATTACACCCAAACAATGGTGCAAGTGTCTCGATTTCTATGACTGCAATGTCCCACCATGTTTAATCGGATCCTTTAGCTAGACATAGCATGACAGTGTACCTATAGACATGTTCTAATGCTGATGCAAGACCCACCATACTGTACCGCCCCATCCCAGTACAATATAGTATGTACAAGTTCAGCCAAAGAAATCGATCACTCACCAACATGGTCCGTCATTCTCCAAATCCAGTATTCCTTCATACCTCCAAATCCCTATGCACCCCATCCTACATAGAGACTAGAGACACAGACTCCTCCCAAACTCGGGTCCTGACCAAATAAGTGTGCGTTCAAACACATTATCAGTCTCTAACCAATGTCCTAAAAGTTTTAATTCATTTATGATCTACTGTACTCCCAAGACAGCACTCAGTTTCTACCTAGACCTATGGTCTCAGTATTTCACTTGGCTAGTATATCCTTCAATAGAATTGTCAAGCTTGACTTCATGAAACTTCTATGTGACACCCCCGTCTCAAGTTCTGGACCTTTCCTGCGTAGGTATCAATTCTCAAGGACGTCTTTTCAAAGTAGAGGTCAAACCATAAGAAATGTCTACCCCGTAGAGACATCAAACTCTCAAAGATGTCTACCAATACTTGAGTCATGCCTGCGACTGTGAACTCAAACACGTGGGCATCACCCTAATCTTTTCCTAGATTTCTAGCCCCCTAATATTAATCTCTATCCAGTTTTATATGATTATTTCTCATGATAACATCTGCCCCAAGTCTCAGACCTTTCCTATGTAGCTATCAACCTCTCTAGGACCTTTAATTAGAATGAGGTCAACCCTATGATACATACTTCCGAAGAAGAAGATCTAACTAGATCAGCTCTTTAGGGAACTTTATCCTGAAAAAGGTCAACTATCAGGAACAACTACCAGTACTCATGTCACCCAACTCGAGTAAGATAGCATCACTAACTCACCTACTTTTACCCATTCTATCCCTTTTTAAAAATCTTATTCAGAAAATTTCATTCTCGATGAAAACAAATCCTATAAAATTCATTTTTCAGTGAAAATCAAATTCAATGAAATTTCCAATTCAGTAAAATTCAGGTCCGGTGAACTCGTGAATCTAGCCCAGTGTATCATAATACTGAGCTCTGATACCATATTTGTAACACCCCAATTTTCAATCGGACCTCCGTTCACGTGTTGTCTCATGTGTGGATCGTAATCGAGATGCTACTTAAAAATTTCGTTCTGTCAAAATCTTTTTCTTCAAAAATTTAGTTCATAACCATTAGCTTTCAAGTCAATGTCTATAGGTGTTTTATACAAAACAAAAGATCAAAATGATTTCTCAATACATTCACCAGATTTCATACTACAATTTATAAATAACACAGCGAAAATCTTTAAAACCCTATATTAAAATAGAAATATTAAGCCTATAAAATTGTTCTCAAATCTAATTTAAAATCAAATAAATACATGAAAATCGTTTCAGAAAAATTAAACAAAATACCACTTTTATTACCACATATCCTAGACTACCTTCCCAATGAGGTGTCCCATTTCAAGTGCAAGTCTTCAGATGTAAGTTACCATACTCTACATCCAGATGTACTTGGGTTGCCTAGGTCCGTATACCCTTTTTTTTGTTATTTTTCCAATTCCCTCATTCTCATACTTACATATATATTTATCCGAATTTTCACATTTTTTAATTATCAAAAATTATTTAATTTACCATTTCTCGTCAAAATCTCCAATTATATACCATTCCTACCATTTATACAATTGTTTTCTCCAAAAATTGAATAATCCATCAAAAATTACATTTTTCTCCCAAAAATTCGATTAATTTCTCTAAAAATTTCATAATTATTCCAAAAATTCAATAATCAATTCCAAAAATTATTTCTCTCAAGAAATCACATTTTTCCTATAATTACACATATTTTCTCCTCAAATTTGTATTTTTTTCCATTATTCTCATTTTTTAATATTTCCATTAAAAATTTTAGAAAATAAATATGTTGGACCTGAATATTTTTGTATATCAAAACATGGGTCATCACAACCTCTTGTCCTTATAAGAAATTTTGTCCTCGAAATTTACAGTGTTATAGATAATACAAGTCAAGGAGCAACACTCATTAGCTCGGGTTAGTGGCAAATCATAAAATCCTCAGTCTCTCATGTATCCTGCTCAGCACCATGGAACAGCCAGTGACTCGTGCCATCGGTATCTCCTTGTTGCGCAACCTCTTCGCATCTTGGTCTATGATGGCCGTAGGCATCTCATCAAATGTATAGTCCTCTCATAGTTCAATATGTCTCCAATCAATAATACGCAAGGGATCGGGGTGATATTTTCTCAACATAGAAACATAAAATACATTATGCACACCCGATAGCTGTGGCGGTAATGCTAGCCGATAAGCAATAGTGCCTATCCTCTCAAGGATCTCAAAAGGCCCAATAAATCTCAGTGTGAGCTTCCCTGAAATCTTGAATCATGTTTGCCCCTTACGAGGTGCGAAGGAAGACATGGTCACCAACATCAAACTCAACGACCCTTCTTCGGTTATTCGCATAACTCTTCTGTCAGTCTTGATCGGCCTTCATATTTTGTCTAATCCTCTGTATCTTCTCATTCTGTTCCTGTATGAAGGTAGAGCCTAAGACTGCTCTATTACCTATCTCGGCCTAGCAGGCAGCAGACCTGCATGTCGACCATATAACGCCTCAAATCGCGCCATCCTAATGCTCGACTGGTGGTGATCCTCACATAGAGTTATTATAAGCAAACTCACATAGAGTTAAGTGATCCTCCCAGCTACCACCAAAATCCAAAATGCAAGACCACAGCATATCCTCAAGGATCAGAATCACACGCTTAGACTGGCCATTAGTTTGTGGATGGAATGTTATACTAAGGTTCACCCTCGTCCCCAACTGCATTTGCAATGCCTGCCAAAATCGGGACGTGAACCTTGCGTCTCTATCAGACACAATGGATAGGGGAACCCCAAGGAGCATCATAATCTCTTTAATATAAAGTCAGCTTAATTGCTCCACTGAATCCTTGGTATGCACAGGGAGAAAGTGGGCAGACTTTGTTAAACAGTCCACAACTACCCAAATAGCATCATGTCTCCATTATGTACAGGGTAGTCATGTAACGAAGTCTATAGTAATGTGCTCCCACTTCTACTCCAGTATAGACAAGGGCTATAAGGATCCCCTGGGTCTTTGGTGCTAAGCCTTAACTTGTTGGCACATGTCACATTTTTGAATAAAGACTGCTATGTCCCGTTTCATCTCGGGCCACCAATATGTGTGTCTAGCATCTTGGTACATCTTATTGGCACCCGGATTAACAACATATCTTGATCGGTGTAGCTCATCAAGCACACTACATCTCAGGCTGGCATCGTCTAATACCCATAGTCGTCCCTTAAACCTCAGTGCACCCCATGAATCCAGTGACCACTCTCCTCGAGAAGCGTCATCTGCCCAAGCCCTGAACATACCATAGTTGGTATCATGAGGCTATCCCTCTATGATCTCTTGCATCTGAATTGGCTGGGCTGAAATATGTGCACTGACTCTGGCCTCAGTAGATGGCTCATGGATACTCATGATCGAAGCAAAATCAAGCATTATCCACTCATGGGACATATGTCTTGCCATGTATGCAGTCTCAACCCATTTCTTACTCAAAGCATTAGCCACTACATTAGCCTTCCCCAGGTGGTACTCAATAATGAAATCATAATCCTTCAACAGCTCCATTGTAACACCCCAATTTTCGACCGGACCTCCGTTCACGTGTTGCTGCACCTGTGGATCATCGCCCGATGAAAATCGAGATGCTACTAAAATTCTCTTCTGTCGAAAATATCCTTTCTTCAAAATACAGTTCATAATTCTTTAATTCTCAAGTTCAAGTCCATAAAGATATCATGTATAATATAGAAAATCATAGTCAGTCCTTCAAATAAATCTTAATCCAATGAAAACATGTTACAATAATCCAGTGAAATATCTAAAGCAAGACTTCCAAATCACCTATCCCTGACGACCTCCCCATGAGGTGTCCAAAACAAAGTGCGGGTCTTCTGACGTGGTCAATATATCCTACGTCCAAGTGTACCTGAAAAATATAATGGGTGAGCTCGAAAGGCCAGTAGATCATTCCTACACATCACATGCATTATACAAACTCAATCCAAAACATTACAAACACTTTCAAACATTAGGCGTTTCACACATTTACTTGGTTTTAGGTTGTAGTTAAGATCGGAAGAGGGTTGAGATGCCTCTCGGTATTCCCTGTGATCCAATCTAATCGTAATCATAGAGGCCTCAAGTGGTACCATCCAAAATCAATCATATATCAGTATCACAGTCCAAGAGAGAGAGAGTAATTGTCATGGCGTCGTATTGTCTCCCAAAGACTTCGAGCTGTCATAGTCAGCTCAGGGTGGAAATACCTACGATCTGCCTTACGGCTCGTCAATCGCACCGGTACGTAAATTCTTAATAAACCTTCGTTTTCTTTTAGTTTAATACAATTGATTTAATCACACCAAAACATCATTCATATCATAGCAAGCAAAACGAATAATATCAGACAATAGCATGGTAAGATAAATGATCAACGATGAAATCTAAAAACATAGTCTCCTATACATGCATGCCAAGATCAACAAACTAATCATTGCACATCATTCAACAATACTAACAAATTCAAATCAATCTTTTTCAAAGACATTAACAACTTAAAAC